>VZRW01011297.1:337-52336 GCA_013398125.1 Aegotheles bennettii | reverse complement strand
AGTGCGGAGCCGGGCACTCGGCCGCTCCCGGCTCTTCCAGAGCAGACAGAGCATCTCCTGGGAATGCTCCCTTCCCCGGGGCGGCGCAGTTTGCGTCCTGAGCTCGTGTCGTGACAGCGGGCAGAAGATGAGCGGGTTGTGGGGACGCTCGAAGCAGAGATGTGTAGGTGCTCAGCGTTAGAAGTCACTCCCTTTGGAAGGGAAGTGATTCGAGCCATTGCTCCTCAGTCCGCAAAGTGCTGCTGCTCGGCACACACACACGGGCCTGCGGGCTTCAGGCTTAATCCTCTGCCGTGAGATTGGCAGCAAGCTTTTGAAAGCTCTGGCACGATCGTTCCATGGAGCACGGCACTGCTGGGGGAACGGAGCCCGCTTTGGCTCGGGTCCGCATCCCGTTGGAATCCCGTTGGAATCCCGTTGGAATGGCAGGAACGGTACGGACACGCTGCCCGCCGTGTCCCGGGGGCAGCCCTAGGGTGCAGGCAGCAATAACTGCTCTGACATGATGAGCTAAAATAGAAAACAACGTTTTACACTAATCCTGTTTCAAACGCTTAACGCACTCTGGGCTGATTTAAGCCTGGGTTGGGTTGAGGATAGGAGTTAATCTCTCAGTTCCATATTGCAGTGTGGAGAACATAAAAAAGTATCCCCGGTTCCACTGGGCTGGTGTCACTGGGTGAGTTGAATTAGGCTTCTGCACTAGATGCTGTCCCGGTACAGCTCGTCCACAAGCACACACAAGACTTGCAGTGTACTTTTACAATAAAGAAAGCAGTGTTTCTGGGCTTTGATTTTCAAAGACATTCTCTTTAAAAATTGAGCTGATAAACCAAACATGAACTGACATCTCAGTGAGGACAAGGAGGGTGTCAGTGTGTAGGTGAACTTACAGCATTTTCTGCTGACTGTTACAAATATCTGAAGCTGATGTGCGACTAAATATTTCATGTTTCATATAGCTCTTCCTCAGGTTACAAACAGTGTTTCCCTGGAGGTAGCTGGGTGGAGGAAATGTGAGAAACCCAGAAAACAATTTCAAACCCTTTTATCCCCTATGTTTTACTAGCAGCCTGAAACACATTTCAAGTACATCTGAATCAGTAGCTGTAGGCATGAACCCCGAGGTAAAGAATCCAGTTTCTTAATGAGGTTCCAGAAACGGACAGCTTTCTGTGCTGGCTGTTCTTCCTAGAGGATGCACAGACTACTTTCAAAAGCTTGCCATTTTAAGCTACAATTACCATTTTAGCTGTAATAAATATATCCTACCCTTTTCCTTCAGGAGGATGGGATGAAAAACATGGTATGTCTTAAAGCAAGATACTCTCCATACATAACTCCACAATGCACCTGCAGGGCAAAGCACCTGGCTAGGTCAGGGCCCAGTGCTAGTGAGCTTTGAAGCAAACTTGCAGTAGTCACAGAATTTTAAAGCAGAGAGACACAAAAGTGACAACCTTTTTGCGTTTTGTGTTGCTCCCTTCTGTTCTTTTCCCCCTATCATCACAGAGACCAGGATACTTCCTACTGTCTGCTTTAACCTGTAATGTCTGCTCCTCTCTTGCCCAGCACTGCATATCAGACCAGCTGGGAATCAGAGCCTTACTGGAGAACATCTAAATCAAGTGTAGTGTATCTCCATTCTTGCATGTTAAAGGACTGAGTTGTTATAATCTTCTTATCCTATGCTATGCCTTTAACGTACACTGATAGAAACAGATACAATTCCAAAACCCTGTCTGGGATCCCAAAGCTGGATTTTTCTATGTTGGTGAACTCCTTGAAAGTAAATAATGCTGTCCCCTGAAGAATGGAAACTGAAAGTGAGACAGGACAGCTGTTTGCATTTTGTTTAGCTTCAAATATGAAAATAGGCTTTAACCAAATTGAAAAGTGGACTGAGAAGATTTTACAATTTTTTGCCAGTCCTTGTATTGCTAATAGTTTACCAGCCAATGAGATTTTTGCCTTTCTTTAGAACGTTCAAAACAAGGATGAGTTATGCTGTGCTGAGCATCTGCATGTGCCAAACAAGCTTTTAGAACAGTTGTTCCAGTACTCTGGTTTCCATCCTCTGACTGAAGCTGGCTGCAATTCATTGTTGGGATTTTTTTCTTTTTTTACTTTTAGTTCTGTTCATGCAGATTGCTCATTTGCCCTCCTATAACTTCTGAACTGCAACTGCAAAGCACAAATACTAGTTAAGTCTTTACTAGATTCCATGTTATTCAGAAGAGCTGCCCAGTGGATTTATGTAATGGGGAGCTGTGTAATGGCACAACCAGCGCGCTGAAAGCGTTGGTTTTAACCCTGTGCTTGGAAGCAAGCAGCCAGACTGTCTGGCAGAGCTGTGATGTACTCTGGGTGCTCCTGGAAGACCCTGTCTTGCTACGCATGTGCCGCTTGGGGAGACAGTCCATCTGATCACAGTTGCAGATGTCAGAGGACTTCAGTTGGAGTTGGGCTTCATTCTGGTCCACATCCCGCTCTTCTGCTGCTTCCTAGATAACTTGTCAGCAGCTGAAGTTGAACAAAATTTCAAACTGAATTCTGTGGCCTCCTGATAGATCTGTGTTTCCCTTTCTGCAGTTCCTGACGTCAGTGACAGTATAATCCCCCACACTGCTAAAGGGTGAGTCAGCTGTGGGAGTGTGACCTGGGCCACAAGGACTACTGCAGGTGCCTGCAGCAACTTTGGTGACAGGCTATGCAGTTGTTACAGACACCTTGAACAGAAAGTACACAGGTCATCCCAAATGTGGGAAAAGGTTCTCTGGTGACTCAGAAGAATTCTGCCTAGGTGATCACTGTATACAGAAGCTGGAGTGGCTCTGATCCTACTTAGTAGTTACTAAACTTTGAACCTGTATTTTCTTCTGTATGTTTTTCTCCTATACTTTCTCTTTTCTATCCTACCTTGACCTTGCTCTTTTCTGTCCTTTTCTTACCCTACTCTGCAGCTGATGGAGCAGAAATCAATTCTGCCTCATTACACAGTGATCTAGAAAGCCAATAGCTTGCATCAGCAAATCAGACCCACCTGCACATCTGCCTAAAATAGATTAATGCATTTACTAAAGTTTTGAGGAAGAGATTGTTTTAATTTTGCTATTGTGTCCTTTATTTTTCATTGCAGGTCAGTGCATATATATTCTTATTTTCGTGTATGTTTTTCCAAGAAAAAAATATTTTAAGCCAGAACACTGATTTATGCTTATGCTGCCCATTCTGTATAACTGAATGCAGCTGAAGTGTTGAACTGGGACTACAGATGATAGTACAAGACAACATATATGGAGAAAAAGGACACCTCTTATTTTGGGAGACAAACAAGGAGTCTTGGTTGGTTTAACTTGCTGCCTGACTTTTTCAGATTTGCCATGACTGGCACCAAAGGGAGTGGGAGCAATAGATGTCCAGGAGCAAATCTCTCATAGCTGGCTATTGAACCCATATCTGTGATCCTGAGCAGTCCTTTTCCTGTTGTCCATGAAGTTATGCTTAAAATTCCATAGCTGGTTATATACAGCTGTTACATAAAAGAAGGAAGTAGTCATACCTGAATGTTCACATCTCTCCTTGAAACATTTTATGGCAGTGCTTACAGAACATAAGCATCAACACCATGTGCCTGCTTCTCATGCTTATCCCAGTTTACACTGTGCATCTGCAATCATGTTTGGTCTGCTGTCACGGAGCCTTTTGTAACACAGAACTGAATCCCTAAGGCTCAAAATTCCTGTTAATCCTCATCAGTATCACAGAGTTCAGAGCCAGAGGCCAGAGCACCCTCAAATATTGACAAGAGGACAGAAAGAGGACATTATGTGAAGATGGAAGGGATTTGGTGGGGAGGGAAAGGACCGTGTAGATGAAAGGAAAATTGGAACCAACCCACTATATCAAAGAATTTGATAAATAATACTCAAAGATGCTTATATTCCAAATGTACTACAAATACTTCTTCCTTTTTAAAGGGGTAAATTAA
Source organism: Aegotheles bennettii (assembly GCA_013398125.1). Lineage (NCBI taxonomy): Eukaryota > Metazoa > Chordata > Aves > Caprimulgiformes > Aegothelidae > Aegotheles > Aegotheles bennettii. Next base: position 48,345 of record VZRW01011297.1, on the reverse strand, counting down.
AATCCACTGTGTTGCTTCATAACCATAGCTCAACTATGTAAGTTACAAACTTATTTTGTAAAACGTATTTAAAGCCGTGCTTTTCCTGTAGAGTAAGTAGCCATTGCTAATGAGCTGACTAGAAAGCCTGTTTTAGAAAGCCTGTTTTTGAGAGGAACACTGTCGTTCAGTTAAAGATTTTCTTTAAAAATAGTAGAGCATCACAAGCATAAGTTAAACTAGCATAATTCTCCTTTTAGAATTTCTACCGTACTTCTGAACTGGTGGAGCTGTCAGTCTGTAACCAATAATGCACTCTCATGCAAGTTTTGAGGGATTTTTAGAAACATAGCCCAAATAAAATAAAATAAAATCACTATTACAATTCTGCTTGGGTGTGTATTGTTTTGTGCATATGTATGCACACAGAGGTGATCCTCATCAGTGAGTGGTAGCTGAGCTGGGTTGGGTGCCAAAGGGAGAACCATTTGGCAGCTTACCAGGAATGCTAGGCTGTGACTCCTGCATGCTGCCACAGCTCATCTGCCTCCCAGCCCTGTGCTTGCTCAATCTGCATAGTTCTGTGTTGTGCCATAAAGGCCAACCTTCAGGATACAGTTTCTAACCTAATTTGCTGGAGTAAAACAATTAAGAATTTTTTCCTGCCATGCTCTGTACTACAGCTGCTTGTTAACAACCTGTTTCCTGGAGCTGTGCACGAAAAAATGCAAGCTAAAAATTCATTTGGGGCGTGTGTGTGTGTGTGTGAGCTGGGGATGATATTTGAGGGTTTTTTGCAATCAGGGCATGTTAGTGTTTTTCCTTCCCTCCACTCACCTTACAAACATATATGAAGAACTACAGAAGCAGTGAACAGGTTGGGGGCTGCTTTATACTGGTTTTGCTACCTAGCTTTTCTTTCTGTGACCATAGCGAAACTCTCTGAATAGTTTCTTTTGATTCAAGTTAAAGCAAGCTTGTAAGTTTCCTGACTGTGGGGAGGAAAGGGAACTAAGATTTCTCAAGAGCAGCTACAGTAGCTTCAACAGCACTGTAAAGTCTGAACCTTTGCCTTAAACCATAGGTTCAGTTTTACTGAAAATTCCATTTTGCTTAAGTCTGTATAATGTAACTACACTGATATCAGTGCCATTCCTGTTGATACCATTTCTTAAGATTTTTCCCCTCTTTTTTTCCCAGACTGTTCTCCAGGGTATTATTTTGCTACCACTCCGTGCCATATGCCTTGCACTCCTTTTACTGCTAGGATGGCTGTTTGCATCAATTGCAACTTTCCGTCACCCTAGAAGAGGATCTGTGCCACTTGCAGGATGGAGAAGGTAAAAAACGACCAATATTGTTGAAACTGTGGGTTTTTTTCTTTTTTCAATAACACAAAGCCAGGGACTAAAGCTTTTTTTTCCCCCCTCACTCCTCTCCTCCTTTTGAAGAAAGAGGAGTCCTCAGTCAAATCTTAGTTTTACCCATTTACATGAAGCAACTTTTTGAAGAGTGTATTTTACACCAATAGGTAGATTTTCAGTTGTCTTGAGACTGAAACAAATCTGGATAAAATTCTTTATAGACTATTTGTAATCCAAGACTTACTTTTGTAATAATACTGATAGGAATATTTGAGAAAATAGATTAATTTAGAGAAGTATTTGGTAACGTTACATGGGCTGAGTTTCTGTGTAGCCTTTGTCACTCCCGCTATGTTATAGTTTATGACAGAATTAGCTTTGACAGCTCCTCTCTCAGCTGTGTTGCCCTTGAAGGAGTATTTTACAGCTCTGTGGGTTCTGAGTTTCAGTCACTCAGCTTCTGACCTCAGAGTAATGAAGTTCCCTTCTAGCTGCAATGCGCTACAGCTGCACACAGGAGGAGGCTGCACAGGAAGTGAATTCTAACCAGGCCAAGAGATTATGGAGAGTCCCATAAAGGCAACATTGTCATTTAATCTTACTTGTTTAAAACAAATAGTAAGAGAACAGTATCAGAGATAGCTAAGTCCTTATAAAAAGGACACTGAATCTGCTAATTACCCACTCTTCCCTCACAACACTGCTATGCTACAATGCTGTAATATATGGCAAGAGAAATAGCGTACCTGGGACGAGGGTTCAGTAAGGTGCTGCAGATTTAAAATTACTGAAGTGTCATATCCTTAAAATTATAATCTGGTTTCCACATGGAAAGATGATGTTCCCTTTCCTACTTCTACTCCTTTCCCTTTAGCCCTACATTCTCCTAGTGAGTACTACTGCTACCCTGTGCCTGGCCCCAGTGTTGGTGAGAGCTAGGAAATCTTTCATGGGCTTTTGTTTTAAAGTACAAAGAAATACTAACTGTAAAGTGGATGATATTTTTGTGCTTCTGTTTACAAGGAGGATGATCCAGACAACGCTCTCATGCCTAACTCATACCGTGTTCTTCGTAATGGGTTTCCAAGTTACAGTAAAAGGGAAAGCAGCAAGTCTGCTGGAAGCCCCAATCTTTGTTGCAGCTCCTCATTCAAGCTTTTTTGATGCCATTATTTGTGCGCTAACTGGAATGCCATCAATAGTGTCTAGAGCAGAGAACCTGTCAACTCCAGTATTTGGCAGTAAGTATGAAAAAATGTTAAATTTTACATGAGGTCAAAAATCTGAAGTGATTTAGGGGAAGACTTTTTAAAATCCTTAGGTTCCAAAGATGTTGACAGATTATTTCCAGTGAAATCACTGAGACAACTTACCTTTCTAAATTGGTCAAAATGCCTAAAAGTATGGTATTTCTTTTCAGACATGGAATGTAATATCACTTTAAATTTGCATTATACTGAAAGCATGTTTCATAACTGCTCAAGCTAGACATTTTCTCTTAAAATTCTCCCAGTAGACAGCTTGAGAAATCTGTTCAACTGCTGTCTTTTAACAGTGTGGTCCACACATGTACGACACAGACTGGTGAAGGTTATTTCAAAACAGACCCAAACTACAGCAGTCTGGAAAATATCATATTTATAAGTTTAAACTTGCAAGCACTGTTACAGATATTTTTTAGTGGGAGTCAAACTGGGAAAGAAAAGGGAGGTTACTCAAAAAGGAAATGCAGAGAATGGAAAAGATCAGATGACTCATGCTTCTGTTATTTTCTCCTCTTTTTGGCACAAAAAGAATCCCCGTTTGCATTATTACTGGAATCAGCTGTAGACTTTCTGCTGTCTGTCTGTCTCTTATCTCTGTAGGGCTCCCAAAAGAATAAGCCAACAGTAACTCAAAACTAAACTCAGTAGGCAACACAGAAAAGTGTCTTTGTAGGAAATAAACTAACTAGTAATATATTGACATTCTCTTAAAAGCACAGGAGTGGGACACACAAGATAATTCTGCCCCAATCACATCTCAATAGGTCTACACATTCTGATGTAGACTTCTGATGAAAACGTTTTGCTTTCTGCAATTCACACACAAGCTGTGTGTGTGCTTTGTGACTGAAAAGGACATCTTACTTCTTCAGCATAGCTCCAACTACTTGCTGATTACACTCTGCATGAATTAGGCCTGAGTGTGGCCCATGAGCAGAGGCCCGATCAGGCCTTTTCCTTAGAATTGTGTGGAAATGCTCAGTGAAAGATAACAGCAGTATGAGCAGAAAGTGTTTGGGTGAATTTGGCATGTTTATACCTACTGTAAAGCTCCTCAGCTAGCAGTAGATATGTCTTCTGTGTCTTACTTCCCGTTTTGCAGAGTGAGGACAATAATAATACTCTTATCTATTTAGTCTGAAAGCGGTTTGTGCAGAGTCTGTCTTCTAGCATGAGAATAACAATTTTTTTGCTATAAGGGAGCCTTGAACCCATCTGTTTTCTAAGTACGAGTGTAATACAAATAAAATATTTTATCTCTTTTACAGAAATTTTAAGTTCCCTTCAGCCTGTAGCAGTGTTTCGTCAAGACCCTGATTCACGCAAGAATACGGTCGCCGAGATAACTAAGCGGGCATTATCAAGAGGCCAGTGGCCACAGGTAATAAACATACTACTACTATTCTGTCATGTGGACACATGAATATTCCATATTCCCTGTGCATCATAATATCACAAGTGCCCAGCTGAATAGGATTCTGTTGATGTGCAAGGATTAAGTTAGTTCTCAGGTGTGTATGACTGGTTTGGAAAAGGAAGACGAGAGGCTGGTGCCCAGAGTTTTGTCATGACAGATGGGTCAGTTAAAATCCAGCCAGTACCAACTGCTGTTCCAAATGCAGATGCTCTTGACTTTCTCTTTTCCCTGTTCAAGTCTTATCATGCTGTCTTCAGTGTAGCAGATGCATTGGATTGGTGTATGTGAGTCAGTATTCTCAAGCTAGCTCATGCATGAGAAGCTAAGTTGCAAAGCTGTGCTCACAACAGTTAAGGCACGAGCAGTTGATGAAATGGGTAAACCCAGCTTGTCCAAGCTCCAGCATGAACAGTACTTAAGCTTAAAACATCAATTTCACATGTGGATAATAGCTGAGCTGACAATCAGTTCGCTCTTTAGGTTAATAATGCACTAAACCCAAGACTTTTAGATTAGTCTGAACTATGGAAAGATTTTAACATGGAAGCAGTGGTTACTATGCACAGTGGTTCCCATGGTCATTCCTCAGGAGCAAGTTGCTGTTGAGCTTCTAGGCCTTGGGAAGGCTTTCCATCCAGAAGAGCTAATGGGGCAGGGCTTGCTTTGGAGGGAGAAAAGTGTTGAGGCAGCAACTCGGCTGCTTTTACAACAGGCAGAGGGCTGGGGTGTAATTCTGCATTCTTTGCAAGAAGAAAGACCTGGAACAGTTGTGAACCTACTGACATCTCATTTGGCAGTGCTCCTCTGCTTTCTTCTGTTGCATTGACTCTGGTCTCATGTTGCCTTCATATACTACGAATATAGTGTCATTGCTGCCACACTGCTGGACAAATACAGTCAGTGATATAAGACCTTTCTCCATATAGATACCCTGTCTGGATTTGTGTATAAACTCATGCTTTGTGTTTTGAATTAATTCTTGACTTGTTTTCTTAGAGGTTAATTTACTTGAAATAAAAAGTCAAAGTAGTGACTGGTTTAGTAGCTAAAGCTACAAGATCTCTCTTGTCATAGTTGGATACCTCCTAAATGACTGAGAAAAGTTAACTTTCCCTTCACTTTTGGTCCAGTGAATAGCTCTTGAGGAAGATTGAAAGAGGCAAGTGAAAATACAGACTTCAGTAGTAGGTATCTCTATGACAGCTAGACCTGAATTCCCTCCACTACTTCTGAATGATGTCTAGAAACAGAGAACATTCAAGTATGCAAGACCAACACTTACCACTTTTTTTGAAATGGCATTGTTTAGACATTTCATGCCTCAGTTTTACTTAGCAAGCACCTTACAAAAAGCTTTTTAGTTACTGTTAGGCTACTTTAATTTGACTCATAAATGCATTTTTCTAAGCTGCCATAAATATTTTTAGAGCCTCCATTTTTTTTTTTAACTTGTCAGTTATATGGAGGATTTTAAATCCGCACTTGTCAGAGCTAGGAAGGCTGTTTTTGTTTTTTTTAATACTGTACTTAAAGACTACACTAATGCTTATGACTTGGTAAACTATTATCTATAAAGTTATTCCAGCAAGGCTCTAGTAGACCTAATCTCTGCTGAAAACAGCACAGGGAGGAAAGGGGAATTGGCTCTACACCAATACTGCACTTGCGTTAAACACTAGATATGTATCATGGCATAAATAGTCTATGAGTCAAGTAATCTGGGACTCTCCGAGGCTGTCAGTAGTACAACTGGGGGTGTCACTGCGTGATCACTAACCCTGTGCCCTGGCCACACCCTCTGCCTACTCTTTTTTTTTTTTTTTAGAAACTTGACCACAAGAGGATGTCTGCATGTCCTCTTCAGAGTGCCTGGGCTGCATTCTCTTAGCACAATAGAAAAGAAAGAGTAGCTTGATTCCCCATTCCCTCCTCCTAAAACCAAAACACAACAGGCGGGCCAGCACTTGTGCTTATTAGTAGCATGATGTTCTGATTATTGCTTCTCCCAATGCTGTACCAAAACAAAGGGGAAGGAGAGAATAGTTACTTAACTTTTTGGTCAGTCACTAACATGTTTTCTGGAGCTTATGACATACTCTGAGCAGAAACATCCCCATTTTTGTGTCCCTAGCACCAGTGAACGATTTCTGGTTACAGAATGCGTTGTCCAGGACTAACTGTAAATCAGCATGTGCATCTGTCTCTGTTGTATCTTAGAACAGACTGTCTCTCTTGGGTGTGACCTAATGATGCCCTCTTTCATCTAGCCTTGACCTGTTCATTTGGACTGAAGTGGGAGCACACCTTGAACGCTCTTTTGATCCAGACCAGTTCTTGTGCTGAGGCTTTTTTGAATGCTGCTTACGATCCTATAGTGATGTGAGAAACACAGAGCTTCCTTGCTTTCCACAGGGGGCTGGATTTGGTGTGTCACATTGCAGCTCACTGTTCATCTAATCTAGTATCTTTCAGACACTAATTCAGAACCCTGGGTATCTGGTGTATCTGAGTCATTCAGTTTCAGAGGCAACGTAGTGGTGTGTAATGCCTTCAGAGCTCTGCACCACAGATGCACACGCTCTCTCTGCCTTTTGCTGCTACCCCTCAAGCTGTGATCTTCTCATCACAGCTGGCATCTCAACTCATGTTGATAGCATCTGTACATGTAAATGCTCAAGTACCTTACGCACTTCGTGTCAGCTCAGACTCTTGATGCTTATATACTCAGCAGTGCAAGAAGGAGCTGCCAACAGAGGAACAGTTCTTGTATCATTACTAACACTAAACATTTTAAGTGAAACACTTCAAGTCTTTTGTACCATACTTCTGAACTGATAAAGGCCTTTCCCCAGAAATTGTCTCATACAAAGCATTTGTTTCCAAATCAGGATGGATCTGGTTAATATTACTGTGAGCATCTTTCACTTATTTGTTCATTTCCTTCTGAAACAGTAATGATGTTCTTGTGATGCTGTGTAACATGTCACAGAGCTTGCATAGAAGGTCAGCCTTTATGTAACTGATGCAGAAGTATAATCTTTTTGTGAAATGTGTGTGTATATGTATTTCTTTCTCTTTAAATCCAAGATACTGATCTTCCCAGAAGGCACCTGCACAAATCGATCTTGCCTGATCACATTTAAGCAAGGTGAGAGATTTTGTCACATCATTGTCAGAAAATAATGTGTGAACTATTAATTTGGAAGTTCTAGTAAAGCCTATACTTCTGCGAGTACATCATCCACAACAGCACTGTAGTAATGTCTTGCATCATTAAGGTTTGAGTGGCACTAAACCCACTGTTTTATACTAGTCAGTTTACATTGTAGGATGCAAAATACCTAGGATATATAAGGTTAGTTGGTTGGGGTTTTTTCTGGGTACAGTTCTCATCTAAAGTATATACTCAGAAACCTGACTGGGAGTAGTATGAGATGAACTACCAAAATACCTGCTACTTATTATGTTCTTTTAGCTCAACTTACAGTCCTGCCAATCGTAGATTCCTGTAAATTTTGCCATGCAAGACTTAGCAACCAAGTTATGAAATCTCCTTGCATAGTGCTTAGCAAGGCAGGGCAATAGATTATTTTTAAGGCAGGAAAGTACTTGCTACTAGCATCACTGATCATTAGGTTGTTGTGCTGCACTTCAGTTAAAGCCCTGTTGCTCTCCATTTTTTACTGTTGTACAGTGTCTTGGGTAGTAAAGCTACAAAACCAGTACTACGTGTTTGGATCTATATCACTTATGAAGATGATCAGAACAGAGAAGGTTCAGGAAATGCTCAACAGCCTTGTGAGCATCTAACTGTTTGCAATGAATGCCAGTCAATGGGGAGATCATACACAGAAAATTAGTCTGAATAGTCCAGGAAACTTAGGCAGTTTTCTCCTTGAAATGGAGACTAACCCTTTTCTGTCCTGACATCTTCCTAAAACCAAAAATGGAACACTACCCCTTCCCCCCCAAAAAAAACCCCAAACAAACAAACAAAAAGCCCACAGCACAAAGAACACTTCCCACTCTTATCGCCTTTTTAAAAAATTCTCCTTCTAGGTACTGTGTCTTACATTAATCATTTAAAATTCCCAATAAAACTGTTGTATTAAGCTTAGTCTTAATAATCAATTCTGTTCGGTGGTTGCAGGTGCCTTTGTTCCCCGAGTCCCTGTACAACCTGTGTTGCTCCGATACCCCAACAAGCTGGTAAGCAGGACATTCTTCTATCGCTAACAAGTAATGCAGAAGTCAAAATCCTGACTTAGATGGTACCTACAATAAATATTTTGCTTTGTCACTGAAGGATCTATCGTCCTCAGCTTTAGCTCTGGAGGGCTCCTGGAAGCAGCCAGGCTTCCCAAGTGTGACCGTGGTGTAATTGCTATTCTGATTGTGAGAAACATACTACTGGGTTTCTTAGCTATAGTTAAAGTAAGAGGGAGCACAGGGAAGTATTGCAGCGGAAGTTAGAAACTTCCTGCAAAGCCACAGAGCCTGTACTTTGAAGTCCAAAATGCACACAAGTTCCCTACTAGTCATCGTTTTTTGTTTAAGCTCCTACTGCAAAGGGACTTGCAAAGTTTCTGAACAAAAGTGAAGCTGAGCCAAAGAAAAAGTATAGCTTACCTATGCAGAAGTGTCCTTAAAAACTAAATCAAACATATTTATGAGGGTGCCTTTTTAAAGGGACTGGTGAAATCCTCTGAAGAAGTCTTACTAGATTATTTTTTTCTTACTTTTGTTGTTTGGATATGAATAAATGATTTAAAATATCTAAGTAACTATATAAATTTTATTCCCAATTGTTGATATTATCAAAAGTCTGCCATGCTTATTTACAAAATTTTAAGGCAAGGAGTCATAGTCGCCTTGACACCTTTATTTTCACTACAGACTATGAAACCATCATCTGCTTTTACTAAACTTGTGCCTGTTTTATATTGTAACTTATCTGATCCCTAACTTTCATATGGTTTTGTCATACAACTCTTGTGTTTTATGTTTTTTCTTTAGGACACTGTGACCTGGACATGGCAGGGCTATTCACTGTAAGTTTGTTAATCGTACTGAAAATTACATACAGATTTTTTTTCACCATTGCTAAACAGTCTGCCAAACAGATTCAGCTAAGTCATGAAGGGGAAATACTTGGGGATACTGCTGTCATACAGTAGGTCTCGTATCTGAATAGACAGAGAAAGTGTTTGCAAATGGGGAAGCATTATTTCCAGCTCTGCCACCGTTTTGTTTAATTTTCTCCTGTATTTGGCACATTACACTGAAGCAAAAGAAAGATTTGAAATTCTTTTCTTTGGGGGGAAACAATCATAGTCATAATTTACAGCTTCCTACATGGTATACAAACAAGAAGACAGACATGTTATTTTATCCCATCTGTTTGTTCATCTCTCCATCTCATTTGATGTTATATGAGAATAAATGAAGATGGGCAAAACAAGTATTAATTTCTCTCATCTTTCCCCATTTAAACATCTAGGATTCTTCTTAAGAGTTCTATTTTTGTCTGACTCAACAAAAGCAATTGTTTGAGATCCCAGTGAAGAGGCTATATATATATTATCTGACATTGAAATAATGAAAAATATTTCAATAAACCAGTTGGGCAATGGATCTGTGTTTATTTCTCAACACAGGTGGCCTTCTCATGCTAAAATCTTTTACTAAAGTATTAAAAAACCTTTACAGCTGCACTGAAAATATGTCTGGAAAATACGCCTTATAAACATTCATTAAAATGTGGATTTGCAGAACCATATACCACATTTTCATGTGGAATATGTAATGTATCTAAGTACAATAGTACTGATTTACTAAATGACTAAAATTTTTAAGGCAACTAATATTGAAATATGTCTGAACTGGTGGAGCAGATCATAAGTGTCTTTTAAGCTATCATCAGCTATCATTATTATTACTGCTGTGACAGTTATCAGCATACTGAGAATAATGAATATTGCAAATTCAGCAGCATACTACAGATTTTCCCTATGAAAGATTTATGCTGATAGATTGAAAAGGAGTTACGTCTTCAGTTATGAGAAGTGATGTAGGAACAGGTGAAGGAAGAAATTAAATCAGCAGGATTCCTGTGGAAGGGAGGAGGCTCTCCATTCACTAAAAATTGACAAATGCTCTAAGCCTGGTGGTTGGATGTTAAAGGCTCAAATCAAAACCTGTGAGAAGATAAAAGAAACAGCTTGGCAAAATCATGGGAAGAGAAGGGGTGGATGGGGTAGAATCTAGAGATTCTTAGCAAAAATAAGTGGAACGGGGAGAAGAACATCCCTCACACAAACCTGCAGATCACAAACTGCAGAACAGCCACACTCTTCGTAGAAATTCCTGGATATAGCAGCCAGCGTGGGACAGTACTGGTCTCCTTCTGTGAAACCTCCTGCCCAGTTTATGCTTTCACTTACTATTTCTTTCTTACTTTTGTGCCTTACTGGGAGAAATACCTAATGTTATGTGTTAGAAAACTAAGAGTTTAGAGTGGATTCCGTCAGAAAGTAGAAAGGATCCCTTAGTTGTTCTCCTTCCTTTTCTGCAGAAGGAAGTTACTGGTCCCATTTTGCAGATAAGAGAATAGAAGATAAAGTAAAGCTACTTCTCAGAATCAAAATTCTTAAATATTTAAAATCTAGTATGTATTCACCTCTTTAAACATAAAGTAACATATACACATTTTGCTGGCCAAAGAACTGTATAGTATTGTTAATATGCATGACAACAGACAACAGGTTGGCTGCCCAGTGAGCAAGCAGCAGGTGCATGCAGAAGAGAAAATGTCGAAAGCAACATTTCAGGGAAGCTCACTGCAAAGTACTTAAAAACATTGCCTAATATTGGCTGTGTTTTTATCAATGCTGTAAAAAGTTTCATCTACTGATGTGCAAATACTTTATTTCTAAATAAGTAACATGTTTTTCTTCCTCTTTGCCTGCAGGAAAGAGCTGTGCGTGATGACACTGTGTCAGCTCTTCACAAGAGTAGAAGTTGAGGTAAGAATTAGAAATATTTTTGTACTACTGTTCAGCAACCAGGGAATTTACATTTTAATATAAATGCATTATTCACATTATTAGTCACTGTTAGTGAACAATAAACAAATGTCTCAGAAACAAGAACAGAATCACGGTGACTAATATATTTAGATTTGTTGTCCATATCTATCACTTAATCTGATGAGTTCCTAAATGAAAGCTGTCAGAAATGCCTTTATTTTTAAAGCATTATAAAATCATTGCTAATTATCACCACACGCATTTTACAGATATTAAAATTAAGAATTATAATACATTCTGTTAAAGGTAACAGTTTCTCTCTTTTTCCCAACTTCTCATTTCCCTGCTCCCTTCAAAGTAACCTTTGTCTTCCTCACCATCTTCCCAGACGGAACTCTAAAAAGTTCATGCAACTAAGAGCTTACTTAAGGACTCTATTACCTGCACTGCAGAGAAAGCTGAGCCTTTTATAATGAACCTGTTCCCTTGATCATCAAAATCAGCTGCACAGCATAGACAGATGAATGACAACTGAAACAACATGCACACTTCATAATATCAGTACACTTGCTCTAACTCCAGAGTCTAAGTTCAAAACACAGTAGTGAGGAGCCAGATAACTGAGGTGTGATTGGTCTAAGTGTTGTAGTTCACATTCCTTACCAGACCATGAAGGATTGTCAGTGTGGACTAAGTTGGCTTAGGGGCTTCAGGAATGGAAGAAATTCAAACAGATTTTGTTGCATGTTTGCAAAACACAGAATTCAGCAAAGTTGTGCAAAGCTTTGTGCATACAAGCAGTGTTGCTACTACTAACAATTAGCAATATGGTCTTTGCTGTGAAGCGAAGAAATTAATTTTAAGGGAGCACCTTGTTACTGTACAGTACATGCAGCAGGCAGGTACTTATAGAAGGTGTGCTGAAGAGAGAATTCTCCTAATGATTTTGCACTTATCTAGGTAATTTATATATGTGGGAGAAAGAAATAGTTAATGTAGCCATTTCAGTAGGAACTTTATTTTCCCCTACTTTAGAACAGAACTCAGAATTGTGTTAGAAAATAAATTTCATGTTCCAAAGGATGAAACTTTCACAGCAGCATGCGTCCCCAAAGTAGAACTAATTTCTTAGCGTCAATGTAAAAGTCCTTCCATTTCTAAGAAGGAGAAGGGGCAGATTTGCCTGGGGAAGGAGGGAATCAGACTACTCCTTTTAGGAGTGGACATTTCTGTTGCTGTGAGCAAGCAGCCTCTCCACTCCCATCAATCTTGCACTGCCTCTACCTGCTGTGCATGAAGTAGTCCAAGGGAGAATGCGCGTGCATGTCTACTGATATTCTAACAAACCGTAGATATGGAACATTAAACAGTGAACCCAGCAGTGAGTTTTAGGGCTGCAAAAGATAGAGCATTTGGCAAATGTAAGAAGAGAGGCTAGGGCAAAAGCAGGTCAGAGAAGTATGTTGCCACTGAAAAAGCTGTGACGAGTTTTTCTTACAGGACTGCAATTTGACAAGGAAGGTACTTATTAGTCTTCACTGGATAAGCAGCTGGGCGTGTGTGAGATCTCACATGCCACCTCAGGAGGCCAAGAAACCAAATTCTTCATCCTCAGCTGTGGTTTCTGGCAAACTGGTTTTATGAATAATTGTAGGTGGGTTTCTTGAAGGGGATTGAGGTTGTGTTAAACCAGAAATTTAGGTTGCTGTCTGAGCAAGACTTCAGCCTCAAGTGATATAATGACCCCTTTGAAGACCATGACCCATGTTTGCATAGATAAACTTCTTAGAGTTGTGACTTAATCTCACCCAGTGATGACACAGTTCTGACTGTACACTGTGCCTGTGCTTCCTCGATGTAAGAGTTATGTGACTTCTGAAGGGGAGTTATAATAAGCAGGGACATACGTCAGGCTTGAACAGAGATGGCAACTGCTTATAGAAGGAATGAAATCTCAAACCTTCGTGTGAACAGCTGGACCTTAGGACTCCCTGCTGTCCTTACAGGGGAGAAAACTTTTAGCTATAAATGAAAATTGTTATGGCTGTTTGGCAGATAACCAATTCCATAAACTTACTGTTTCCAATCGTGAAGAGGCAGTGCTCCTTAAACATAAAAAGGCTGTTCAGGATGGACTGCATTTATATAAGACAGTTACCACTGTATTGGTGCATCACCAGCAACTACAGTATAACTGAAGAAACATTGACACATAATTAGCAACTGTGTCTTCCAATGAATCATGAGCAATACCTTAGACCTACTCTACCATTGCTGTATTCTAGGATTCAAGGGCGAGATTGCAGGGTAGGGAGTAGCAGAACTGAGATAAATGATAACTGTAACTGAGGGAAGGGATGGTGAACAGAGCTCCAAGCCAGCACTGTAGACTAAAGTAGAAAGAACAGACTGCTCCTCCACACACACTACCTCGCAAACAAACAAAAGCTGATTCATGCCATGTTAGGTAATAATTATAGTAATTTTTAGTATAATGCTACTTCAACTTCTTACATATTAACATTGAATAAATTCTCAATAGTAAATGTGTTGCAGTGTAGATATGCAGGGTGTTCTTTATGTTTGAAAGGAGAGGGGGTTGTTTTGTTGGAATGTTTTACTCTCTACTTGGAGTTTCAAAATTTTACAGTATTTGTACCTAGTTAGTGCTCTACTTACAAGTCTGAACTAAGATTCCTAAACACTTTTATCATGGAGGAAAAACTTGCAGGAAACTTAGCAGTCATATGCTGACAGATACAATTATCAGGTATGAGGTGGGACTGCAGTATCTATTTTAAAACATAAATCTTTCGTACACTATTCCAGTATACAGCATCACTTGTAAAGGATCTTTGAAAAGGAGTGTACAGTATTTCAGACTGACATTCTTACCAATGTAGCATTTACATTTGTAACTAAGTATGCATTATTATACTTTCCTTCTCTGGGGGCTTGATTTTTCATATTAAAGCAGCTTCTACCAATCTTTAAGAGGTAGTTTGGGACTAAATCTCATTTGTGTGGCTAGGACGGAAGAGCCAGAGTGGTTTCTAAGGCAGTTGAGACCTCTAGTGTCCAGATTCTTCATTGCATGGCTAATTTTTTTTCCTCCTATTTTCCCCCCATTCCAAAAAATAACAAGAAATTGTTCACGTTGCTAGTAAAGTGATGACTATTCGATTGATTGGATATCTCATCTCTTTCAGTTTCTGCCTGTTCATGTTCCTACTGAGGAAGAAAAGAATGATCCCATTCTTTTTGCCAACAGAGTCCGACAAACCATGGCAACGTATGTAATCAGTCATGAATAAAATCTTTGAGAACTTTTCTTTTATATCTAACAATTCCATATATATCCTTGCCATGAAGTACAATTTAGTCAAGTCCCAGGTCCTATATATAGGAATTGCTCTAGATCTTCACGAAGAGGTGTCAAATTCCTATACTAAAACACCCTGATTGTTTTTACATGGAGTGTAAAGGTTGTCTTACATTGGAACATGGTATATTCGATTTATGGAAAGCTGCAATAAATTGCTCCCTTATTTGCTTGGCAGGAATAAGTGGGAGGTTTGTTCTCCAAGGTTATTGGGCTGCATTTACAAGACTGTAAATCTTAAAACATCATGGTGCTGCCATAATGTAGTTTCACAGCACAGTTTGTTTCACAGAGTAGTATGTATTGCTTTATTCTATTTGCAGCAGCGCAAGAATGAATTACATTTGGTTTTTATATTAGCATTTAAGCCAAACTGAGACAGAGAGGGGAAGCAGTCAATTAAAAGTAATTTTAATGTAAGAAATCGATTTTTCTTTTTCCTTAATTTTGTTTCAGTGCTTTGAATGTGCCAGTCACTGATCACACTTTTGAAGATTGCAGACTGATGATTTCAGCAGGACAGCTGACTTTACCCATGGAAGCTGGGCTGGTGGAATTCACCAAAATTAGCAAGAAACTCAAGTAAGGGAAGTTTGGCTGTTGACAGTGTAATTACTGCAGTGCTGCAGATTTTGATAGCCATCTAATAAAAGATAAATTACCTGACAACTGACTTGGCCATGTGTAATATAATGTATTTATGTATAGAACTTACATACATAAACTATCTGGAAGTCTGAGGTGAGTAATATATCAATAAGAACTAATCCCAAGTAATTTTTTTGGGCAGTGTTCCAAGAGGAAAAATGCATTTTTCTAATCTTTTATTGGCTTATCTTACCAAAAGGTGAAGAAGATAGAGCAGTATCTATTTTAGGCACTTGATGACAATCTTGATGCCCAATTTAAATTGCTTTTCTGGATATGCACAGACAGTTTGTGGTAGGAAGTAAAAAGCCATCTTTCCAGCCTGAGCCTTTAGCCAGTGGCTTACTGTTCTTATTTCTAGTGTGCAGCCATGTTTTGCTAATGGTGTCAACTTTTTCTGTCTGGATACAGTGGAATTTGAAGGCTGAACCACTTAATCATACAGTAACTCCATCAAATAACCTGGCATGGCTGTGGTCAAATCTGAACTGTGCGCAGTGAATCTTGAATTATTACATGAGTGTTAAATATCCATTTATAGAATTCTGTCTGGAACAATCTTCAGTTGTTACATGGTAATCCTAATTATTCTTACTGAGGTGCAGTGGCTTCTGTAGAGAGATCAGATACTTTTCAGGCTGTAGCGATACAAGCATTTGGGTAGAGTTAGCTGATAGAGCTGAGATCTATTCCCTTCGGTTAAGGAAATGTTCACCTTAGAGCGTGATGCAGCTAAATAATGCTGCACCTGAATTTATGGTAACAAAAAGCTGTCTGTTAGACTAGCCTAGCAACTGGACAGATGATTCTAGGTTTGGGAAGTTAGTCTAAGGAAGTCTGATAATGCCCAAGCCTAGAACTGCCTATTTTTAATATTAATAACTGAGGGAAGCAGTCCTTAATTGCTAATTTCATGTAAAATATCAGGCTTAAGCAGCATTAGAAATGCTGGACACACATGCTCTGGTTATTTTTCATCTTTGAACACTGTAATAACTCCTACTGAAATTCCATCTGTCCAAGATCAGCTGTATAGAAATAATCTCCTCTCCCTTGTGTTTGCTTAGCCTAAAATGGAATCATGTCAGAGAGCAGTTGGATACCTTTGCTGCTATTGCAAGTGCTTCCAAAGGAGGAAGAATTGGAATTGAGGAGTTTGCAGAGTACTTGAAGCTGCCTATTTCAGATGTCCTTAAAGAGCTGTTTCTGCTCTTTGACAGGGTGAGTAGTTGATTAACTGACTTGTTGACAACGTTTTGTTAAAAATCACATCCCGAAAGGATATTTAATTCATTGTGTCCAGCTTAGTAAATGCTTCTTGGCTTGCAATTCCTGTAGACAAGATCCTTGACTCTTACTGTTTCCTTCTTAAGTTTTGATGGAAAAAGGTTGGTCAGTGTGTAGCTTGTGAGATGACAGCCATCTCTTGGATCAAACTGCTGCACCACCATCAGATGATAATCACCACACTGGTAATGGCTGAGTATTTCCTTTTGCCTACCCCAGATTTTGAGTTTATGTACACTCTGACAGCTTAATTGACTGATGTAAGTAGATAATTTAAGGCAGATTGAAATTGACCACAGTGTATGTTCCTGCTGTGTTTGTGAAGGGTGCTATTAGATGTTACAAGGACTTCTTTTGCTTATCTCCAGCCATAAAGGAGCCTATGTGTTGATCTGATCAGTTCAGCTTTCCCTCATCCTCTCTGGTGATCTCCCGTTTTCTACTTCTCTCCGAAGATGAGGAAAATTGCTGTGTGGATGTGCCCCTCTGACTATACCGCAAGCATAGCATAGAATATACTAGACTATATACATGACTATGCTAGAGCATAGCATAGAATTCGTCTTGCTTCTGGGCATCCAATATGTGCTGCACTGGAAGCAGCATCTTGTACTGCAAGTGCTTAGGATCTGGGGTTTGTTTCTTATCACAGAACCTCTCCCAACTCAGCATCACTCTTCCTGATCGAGTTAGCTTGAGCAGTACAGCTGTCCTTGGGAGGTCACTGTGTTGTATATGCTCATTAAAACTGTTTCAGGATTTTTCCAGATAAAAGCATTTTGCAAGCTCTAAAATATAGAAGAGTCAAATGTATTTCCTTAATTGCTGAATGCATTGAAGCTCTAGCAGAGCTAGGTACTCATCCTTTCTTCATTCTTGCCTCCCCATCTTGGACCACTGGCTCTATGAACAGGTAGTCCAAGTCCTGAAGCACAGTACATACAATAGAAATATGGTGTGGCAACCAAAATAATTCAGGGCAATAAATATTCTTTTCACTTTCCCTATCTGGCACAACAGCATCAGTGACTAGAACTAGCAATGTAACGCTCAACTCACTAAAAAGCTGAAGGCATAGAAGACTGCAAGAACAGACAAGACTCTTGTAAGGTTTCACTACATTCATCTTTAGGGAGATCAGCTTAATTGAGGAACAGTCACACTAACATGACAGGGCTCTTTTCAAATTGCTTCAGTTTTGTGCACAGGTATTTTGAGACTTCTGCTCTGTGGCTTTCAGCCTCATCAATACTTTTTATTCTAAAAAAGATTCCTCAAATCACATAAAGCTCACTATGCAGAGAATAAAAAAAGAAATAGAGGTGTCTCAACATTTTACAGAAACTACTGAGACCTGAGATAACTGGCAGCTGGAGGCATGCACAGACACGATGAAGTCTTAAGCACGCAGGTAAGCTGTGTTCTGCCCACGCCCAGCTCAGAGGCAATAAGCCTTTGGAGAGTTACAGAAGCACCAGATCTCTGAGAAGCTCCCTTCAAAAAACCTTCACGATGTTCCTCGTTAAAGCTTTGCTGAGTGGAGGGAGTGGTAGTGGTCATGGAGGGAGCCTTGCACGTGGCCTTGGAGGTCTCCTAACAGGTGGAGGTGGAGGGAATCTTGGAGGACTTGTTGGAGGTCTTGTCAACCTTATAAGTGAAGCAGCAGCTCAGTATAATCCAGAGCCACCTCCACCTCCCCACCATCACTTTACAAATGTGGAAGCTTATGAGAGTGAGGAGATCAGACAGTTTCGTCGCCTTTTTGCCCAGCTGGCTGGAGATGATATGGAAGTCTGTGCCACAGAGCTAAGGGACATCCTGAACAAAGTTGTTTCCAGACATCAGGACTTGAAGACAGATGGCTTCAGCTTAGACACATGCCGTAGCATGGTAGCTGTCATGGACAGTGATACAAATGGCAAACTGGGATTTGAAGAGTTTAAGTATCTGTGGAACAACATCAAAAAATGGCAATGTGTATACAAGCAGTACGATGCTGATCAGTCAGGCACTGTTGGGAGAGCTCAGCTGCTGGGCGCCTTGAAGGCTGCTGGGTTCCATCTGAATAAACAGCTCTGCCAGGTGATCGTGCGCAGGTATGCCCACGAGGACGGGAGCATGGATTTCAACAACTTCATCAGCTGCTTGGTGCGACTGGACAGCATGTTCCGGGCCTTCAAGTCCCTGGACCGAGATGGAAATGGACAGATCAAAATGACCATTGAAGACTGGCTGCAGCTGACCATGTATTCATAAAGGCACAGTAGAGAAGAATAAGCTTTGTCTGGAACTGTAGTCTTTTCCTTATTCTAAGGCAGATATAGCTGTGGTAGATAGCTCAGCTTGAAGTGTTGTGATTCCTATTGCACATGCATTAGTCTGCTTTTCTGAAGGGTTTGTGTAAGTTGTCGGCTGCACAGCTGCATAGGTATGTGTAAGAAAACTATCTTCAGACTGAAGCAAGGAAATATGTTGCAGGATCAGAGATTAGTTATTTCTTCATGTAAAGTGGCTGGTATATAACTTCTATAAAAAGCTCGTAAGTTTGGTGTTGCTTTGTTATGTTACTGTTCTGCTTTGTCAGCATTTGCTGAGCTGGAATAAAGCTCTGCTTGCCTGAAGGCAATCGCTAGTAAAGAGAGTTGTGCAGTTATTTCTAACAAGGTGAAAAACATGAGAGTTGCCATAACTATAGTGGTCAATAAATTTGCATAATCATATATAATTTCCTTCCTACTTCTGCTTTTTCATGTTTGTCTGCTGAAGCAAAACCTGAGTGGTAGCATCAGTTCTACCTGCTGGCCAGGACAAAATTGAAGACTTATATGAGGATACTTTTACAACCTTTTTCTCCTTCCTACAATTCTATTAACTAGTCTTTTTTCTCTTTCCTTGATGCCTTATTATAGTTATAATGAAAACAACTTAAAATACAACATTTATATTTAGAGAAGCCTGCTGTAGTAATGCAGTCACATAGCAGCCAGCCAAGCCAAAATAAACTTCTGGCTATCAGAGTTAAATTTTATCAGGGTGCAGCATCCCACGCAACCTAGTTATGCAGCTCTGTCTAAGATGTCAGTTTCTGAGTAAAAGAAAAAGGAATAACATGGGCTGTCAAAGGTACATTTCTTTGAATTAAGGATTATGTAGTTGATGGAAACAGCTCTTGCACTGCAGTGTAACAAGGCAGATTTCTCTGCAGGGCTCTCTTGCTTTAAAAGAGAATTGTCGTGGCTGTGTGCTAGCTGACTGGAATGTGAAAGGATTAGTTTAGTAGTGCAGCCAGTGCACTACCTGTAGTCTCCAGATGTAAGAGTCCACATGCCTCTGCCCCTCCTCAGGGAGACATCAGTGACTAATTGGGAAATACCACAAAATACCTGCAGGGCATCTGAATGCTAATGGAGTAGTGGGGTTTGGGTTTGTTTCTGAATTTCCATTGCTGTAGTTTCTCAATCTTGCAGTTACACTTGGCAAATAGTATTTTCCAAATTGATGAAATCTCCTCCCTGGTGTAATTGCAGAAGCCTTTTACTTAGAGTTTAAGAAAAAGTAACTTATGACTTCTGCCCAGACTTTTTTCCTCCTGCACACTGTTTAATACCAAGCTGGGTGACAGAAACAGTAAAAATACTCATATTGGCCAAAATTGTGATAAAGAGGTCAGTTCCTCCTAATGCCATTCACTCGTTTCCCAGTTACTCTGTGGAAAAGCACACAGTTATCCACAGGGGCATTTGGGCTCAGAGTAATAGAAAAGTGAACACGTGGGAAAGTGTGATACCTGCAGGTGAGCCCCATCCTGCCAGGTTTGTTTCAGAATTTCCATTTCTGACTAGTTAGAACTTGCCTGTAGCAACAGGGAGTGGAAATTCTGGAGTTACAGCAATAGCCTCTTAGATAATCAGCCTGGATATGAACCTAAGAGGTGCATCTGCAGTTCCTCCCCGAATGGTCCAGATCTAGCTTCTCTGGAGTAGCCCTGGAGGTGACGCAGGGTTCACTCAGCTGAACATGAATGACCAGTGCACACACATACACACCTGATTTTTTCCCATTGCCTTACATAGTGACAAAAAAAGTTTTGAGGCATACTTCATACTTTATTGACTTCATCTGCCTTGCAGTCCTTGTACAACTCTAAAAGGAGACTGCTCGTGACAATGCAATCTTGTTTCCTGAAGTGTAAGATTTACTTTATTATATAAAAAAACCCAACAAAACCCTAGTTGCCATAGCATGCAACAGTGGAAATAGTAGCAGAAAACTAGTTTCCTTAAAGAAAACAACAGTTGTTGAGGTTACCCTATGTTTTGGTTATTTTACATAATAAATACAAATATATAAATATTGATGTTCTATACTTTGCTGTTCAGAGAATTGGAGCTCACATGTTAAAATATTTTGGGTGCATAGGCTACAAACACAGCTAGACATGCATAGGAAGGCTATTGCAAGTGCTTGTTTGCAGTGGTGCTACACAAGCACTGAAGGTTTTCCTGCATTTTCAGTTTAAGTCTCGTCTCTTTTTCCAGACAACAACCCTATCATTTCTCCTTAACCAAAATGCCAGAGCATTTGAAAGTGAGCCAGCATCCTAGGGTTTAGTAGAGCTAGTCACAACATGATCTTGCAAGTAGAGTAAATTTATTTCCTACTCAGATGGCTGGGGTTCTGTGTATCAGATTGCACGCAGTTTTGGTTACTGGGTTTTAGCACTTTAATGAAAGTAATATGACCCTTATTAGCTCTTGTCATTTTTCCATGTGCAGCCAAAGCTGTGTTAACCGATTTCAGAAGTTGTTTTTTCAATTATGTTATTTTATTTAAAGTTTACTTCCCAGTTCTTTTCCTGTGATACTTAATGTTAAAAATAAGTTTTAAAAAATATTCTAATGGCATCAAACAATCCTTTGCTAAGAATACAGTCTATAATACTGTCCAAAAATAATATTCCATGGAACTTTGAACAATTATTATTTGATAGAGAAAAGTTAGTACTGAATCCATTATTACACATACTTTGTTAATCAGGGGCTATCTTAAGACCTAAATTAAGTAACACTCCACAGAGCAGCCTTAGCACTTCTCCACTAGCAAGCTCCATGTTCTACTATTCAGCAGCAGAAAGCCAAGAACAGAAAGGTTAAGGTTGGCATGCTCAAGTGGGCATTAGAAGTTAGTAGAGAGCCAGAAATAGAATCTAGATCTGGCTGTTCACTACAGATGTACCCAGAAGTCCAGCCCCTCTCTTGCTGGCTGAAAATGTTTTGTGCTCTTCTCAGACTTAGGTTGTCCACTTTTTAAAAAATCTTTTTCTTCTTGAAACGTACAACAGATTATCCACAAAAGGAACTCCACTTTACTCTTGAGTTTGCTTATAAAATGTTTTTGATGAACAGCCTGCCTTACTGTGAATGTTCCAAACAATAAGCTACTAATCATCTCAGCTATGCTTTCGTTAACTCCTCCGTGCCCTATCACATAACACTTACATATACATATGGCTTCTTCCCCACACTGGATGTTTCCCAAAACCCTCAAGAAAGCTTCCGTGTGGTCACAGGAACACTACTGACTTAAGTGTATATTTCAATGGGCATCAGCAGTTTTCCTTATCTGCACATATAACAGAGCTTACATAGAATTAATCACGGATCCCATCAAAGCAAGCTTCAAATGGTTTGTTGATGGAGCTTTGTAGTTAATACATTGAAATGTTTGTCCAGATCAAAACTGGGATTATCAGAGAAGCCGTTACAATGAATTCATTGCATTTCTAGCTTAAAAGGTAGGACAGTATATTTGCTTCAAAATCGCATGCAGGGCACTGCATTTGCTTCAAAGAAAGGCTTAAGACAGACCATGTAGGTAATACTGCATCGTCAGGCTGTACTTACACTGGCATAGATTTTATTGCTGAAGGTTCTTGGTAAGAATTAACTCAAGGCAACAGCCTCGCTGATGGCTTGTTTATTCTAGATGTTGCATTCACCTTTGAACTTTAGCAAGCGCCAGTGCTATATGAACTGTTACAGTTACCTTAAACACATGTATTCCAGTTCTTGTTAGAGGCTTTTCGGAGGTCATATACTAAAGAAAAACTTGTAAGTGGTTTTAAATCTTTTTTGTTTGGGTGTTTATAGAAGTTGATACCAAATTTCTAGCTATTGAAAATACATACATTGCTACTTCAGCCCTAGTATCGCAAGCTGTTAGTATTTTTTCTAGGAAGAGGAAATACCTCTAGTGTTATAAACTGTCTTAGCACATGTTGTATAGTTGATTTATACAGCAGCTTTTAAAGTGTTTTGCAATATCAACTGTAACTACTGCGATGTGATTTCTGGTTACAGAATGGAGATGGCACCATCGACTTCAGAGAATATGTAATTGGTTTGTCTATTCTTTGTAACCCAGCCAACACAGAAGAGACTATTCGGATGGCATTTAAGGTAAGTTCAATTTCGTGTAAATCTACAAACCTGACAAATCAAGACTGACTGTAAATCTGTTAGCTTTCAAATCATAAGTTTATAGCTTCAATCTGTTATGCAAATATGAGTAATCTTAAACCAATTGACATTTAGAGTGTGAAGGGGAGGGGGAGAATTGCAGACTTCAGCTTCATAGAAAGAGGCTTCAAAAGCCATGTGAAGGCGCTAATGAATATGTAATTTGGCAGGCTAACTCCAAAAATTATTCAGCAGCACTTAACAGTTTTTTTGCCAGAGGTTTTTTCTCCTGTGATTCTTCAGTGTCACAAGTAGACAATAGATGGAGCAATATTGTCTTGTGGGTCAAGTGCTCAGTAGAGTCACTGTTGTTAAAAAACAGGAGGGGAAAATAAACCAAGAAGGACTATTCAGGATTGGCACATCCAAAATTGGGCTGCATCTAAGATCTATTGGCTTGCACTGTAGTGTCCTAATACCACAAGCAGTCAAGAAGCAATAGTTCCTTTCAGATCTAGGGGACAAGCAGACAATGTGTGACCAGGGATGCCCAGGTTTTGGGTCCCTGAATAGGAAAATGACTTTTTTTTAGTAGGTCTTTGGCACAGATTCAGTTATTTTACCCACTAATCTGTTTTTATTAACCATATTGAACGATATATTGAGATATGGAACATACTCATCTTAAACTGGGTACTTTGTAGTACTGATGTGTACCCAGGAAGTACCAGAATTTTTATGGCAATCCATTATATCCACTGGCTGCTTTCAGATAAGCCCTACAGCTGTTTGAAGTGCTTTGTGCTTTTTCAGGGATGTTTTATCACTACAGATTCCTGTGAAGAAACAAGCCTAGCAACTATTGTTGCTGCTTCATTGTTTTGTTTTCTAGACTTCACTATCTTAACAGTTGTGCTGATTATAAAATTAGTAATTTGTTTTAATTCCCAGTTTCAGCAGGAAACAACTGGTTCAGTTGGTAAAAGCCTGTTTCAGTCTGAAATGGAGTTCTGGGTTTCCTTTTGCTACTAAACGTACTTTGCTTTGGGAAAGTTTGCCTGCAGGAAGTACTTGAGAATTACAGCCATCCATTCCTTGTATTTTTCAAGGGGTTGGTTCATAGCAGATGCTTACTGTCACTGCGCAGGGAAGGATGGGATGATCAGTGTACATCTACTGCCTGCATTCCAGTCACTAAAATTCCTTTTTAATGAAAATAATTCCTTAGTAGGTGATTGATCACATATACTAAAATTTAGGTATTTTATGTTAGAGCATAAATTATGGCCAAGTTTAATCTGATGGCAGATATTCCATAATTTAATGAAAATGAAGACTAAAGCCTAAGGTGTTCCAATAGAGTGGCTGAATCCAGTAGACCAGCCTAGCTAAGGTCATAACATAAACCTTTGATTATGTTTTAGTTTTATCAGTTTTGTGTGAGTTTTATTACTGAATTAATGCTGAGATTTCTTTGTTGTTGCAGAATGTTCTAATCCCAACTATATCACATACATTGCTCTAAGTGTCTGCTTGGTCTTATTCCAGAGAAAATTCATAAAATCTTTTGCAAGAGAAAGTAGCTGAGATGGAACCAGTCTCTTCAAATCCCAGGCACTGTTTGCAGATCACCTTTTGAATACTAGAAACCTAATATGG
Source organism: Aegotheles bennettii (assembly GCA_013398125.1). NCBI lineage: Eukaryota > Metazoa > Chordata > Aves > Caprimulgiformes > Aegothelidae > Aegotheles > Aegotheles bennettii. Next base: position 23,858 of record VZRW01011297.1, on the reverse strand, counting down.
GTGGCTGATGTGCACAGAAGGTTCATAGGCAAACTGATGCTAAAGTATTTCTACGCATTCTGTCTTTTCCAGCTCTTTGACATGGATGAGGATGGCACTATAACAGAAGATGAGTTTGCTTCTATCATTCAGTCAGCTCTGGGGGTGCCTGAGCTTGATGTTTCCATGCTCTTTAAAGAAATAGATGCAGATGAAACAGGGAAGCTCTCCTACGGTAAGTTGTGTCCTTTTATAAGGAAGAGCACTCTGATATATTGACAGTGAAGAGTTTTCTACCTTTCTTCTTCCTGAAAATATCTGCTGGTTCTCCTAACCTGTTTCTGGGGAAAACTGGTGAAGCACAGACTTAGATACTTTGTGTGGTATGCTTGAGGTGCTTCAGAGGAAAGTAACTGGAGATCAGCTTCAGTAAAAGGAGCAGACACTGACATTTTCTTTGATTCTGTTGCTGCACTATATATGTTGGGTTTTTTTATGTTTTTCAGATGAGTTCAAGGACTTTGCATTCAAACATCCAGAATATGCCAAGTTGTTTACTACGTACCTAGAGCTACAGAGATACCAGTTAGATATGTTGGAGGAGGATGACACTGAGTCACCTGAAGTCAAGCACAGTCCAGCTAGAAAAAGTACAATCCCAGTCTCAGAAACAACACCACTTCCAAAAAATAAAGTCTGTCCTGAAAGCAATGACGAGGATAACTCAAGTACCTCTGACAAAAAGGATGACTGAGAAGAGTTAAAGAATTCAGTTCTGAATTCTACAGGATTTTTTCCCTAGGTATTCATAAGCACATTTGAAATAGAGATGGAAGTCAAAGTTAAAAAAATATTTCTTACTTTCATATCAGAAGGAGTTATTCCTGTTTGAGTGTAAGGGAAAAACCATTCTGACTACTCTGTCTTTGATGTCAGTATCACAATACTGGGAATGTTGTTCACTGTATTCCAATATTATGCTTCCACAAAAGTAACAGATGTGCTAAGAGGGGTAAGAGGCTCCAACACTGCAGTGAACTCTCAGAATGGAGACTGAGGAGTCCACTTGTGTAAAAACAAGTGGAATTTCTGGTGCTGCTCAATTCGTCTACATACCCAACATGTCTTAAGGGGAAAAAATGATGCCAGAGTGTTTTAGTTTGCAGTATCCCTTAGCTGTTCTCAAGTTTCTGAGAGACACAAATGAGTTACAAGAAGGTGAGAGTTGAAGCTGATGTTTTCTTTCCGCTGTCCTTAGATTTCCCTTAACTACTGATGAACTATAAAACATAAGCTCTGAACAAGACACGCTGATTTGCTGATGTTAACAGAAACAGCTCTAGGCTTAACGGCTTGTTAAGATGGAAATGGCTGCACTTCTAACAACAAACTAATTGGAATTCCAAGATAGCAGCTCAGAGTCTAGAGGAAAATGTAGACAATAAGACCCAAGAATTAATGGACTCTTTCAAAATAAACAGAATGTTGTTTACAGTACAACTGTTCAGGATCACATTAGGAGGAACATTTCAAACTTCAGCATATTTTTATTCTAGTATCAACAGAGGAATACGACCTTGCTCTGCAAAACTTAAAGACAAATATGCTGTCAAGCCATAGTTCTGCTAGTCAGTATCTACTCTAAAGTTGTCGCCTAGAAACCATGTTTGCATTACTGTGCCATTACTCAGTATGTTCTTGGGGTTTGACTGAAACCCAAGCTCTTTCTAGTCAATGATTTGAGTATGTTTTGCCTCAGTCCTCTCTAGTGCACTGGAAATTGGGCCTTTACCTTTTCCCATCCTTCATCTGAATGCACTTTATACAATATTTAAAATATGTAGGTATTTATGCAAATAAATTCTAAATAAAAACTTGGAAGGTGTGGAATGGCTGAATATTTTCAAATTAAAACTGAGACAAGTCTTGAATGTCTAGTACCAAAAATAACCAATTTTCATCAGGTTTCGTATGTGAAATGGTAACCTCTGCCTCTAAGGTTTTGCTTGCTCTGTCTGACTGCAAGTTCATTGCCATGTTTAATCTTTCTGTGTTTATAATTGTGCCTATCCTGATGTTTCACATGCTTAAAATAAATCTATATTTTTCAAAGACTTCACTTGAACAGCTAAGTCTTTTTAGTACAGCGGGAAGGGTACTACTGTGTCTACCTCACGGGACTGGGAGGATTTCCAGGAAACCATCCTTACAGTGTCTTACACTGATAAACACAATGCAACCCAAAGTTGGCATTTTTAGTCCTGAGTGTGATGGCACTTTTCTTTATGGTAAGGCTAGAAAAGTAGGATGGGACTGATGCTCTTCCAGAGTTACTTCTGCTGACTATCTCAGCAAGAGGGGATATGATACAAAGAAGATTTGCAGGTATGTGGAAAGATACCTCTGCTTTCTGATGGAAAATATGACATCGCCATTTACTGGTAAAATGAGTGACCTCAACCACACCTGAGAAGTAACAATCATGGCTTTGTGTAATAGGAACATTAGGAGGGGATTTTCTTTCACTTGAGAGTCAGAGAGCAGGAGTTACCCTAACCTGGCTGTATAGTTCACTGGAATACATGTTAATTCCTTGGCAAGGATGCTTTTGCCTAGCATGTAACTGAAGTCCTCAGAGGCTTTCAACCAGCAGTAACCTTCTCAAAGATGACTTCTATTCCAACCAATAAGATAAAAAGATGGGTAGGCAAAGATGACAAAGACAACCACCTTCAGATCTTGGAATGCTATGGATGCCTTACACATGTTCCTGTTGAATGCAGCCACATTCAACAACTGGAGCACTATGCTGCCTAGTAGTGTAGCTTATTTAGGACTAGTGATTTTATAAAAAACTGCAAGTCATGCAAGTGCTTTGCAATTAAAGCTAAAAATATTGCATATAGAAAAAACTACGTATTTCAATAGTTCAAGGAGAAAAGGCCTCAAATGGGTTTGGTATGTAGCAGTGATTCAACTATGCTCTGAAAAGAAATCAGCTAAATGTTAGAGACACTAACTCAATATACACACATCTGCTTGATGTGCGGGAAGGGAATACATTAATTTCTAGGCATCCGTGTGCCTCAGGGAGCTTTTAAAAGGACCAAACTAAAAGCACTCTGCAATAAACGGGCATTACATTAAGTGGCAGAGCAGGAACTAAACAGAAGGAGAAGGTTAAAAATACTAAACAGAAAATGGTTCTCAATCAGGCATTGAGGGATGACACCTCTCTGCTTGAGACTTCCTGAGGTGCGAGTTCTTAAGTCTATAAGGTGCTTAAGGATAATTTTGAGTCCTGCACATTAGAGCTAGAAAGGTGTATTTGGTCCTACATCACTGCAGGAAATGTCATTTACTTAATCAGTACTCCTCTGTCATGTTATAACATAGATTTGATGATAAGTCCTTCACAGACACCAAAACCAGCCATTGTAAAGTATACAGAAACTCCAGCAATCTTCACTGAACAAGGGTGAAATTCAGACGAGAACAAGTCTATTACAAGAGGAAAGCACAACTACTTCTCAAGAACAGAGGCCCATGGGCTGCTGTTTTTCTTGTTTTCTGATAACTATGTACCTAAGTACATACAATCGCTATGAATAAATCTCATTTACATTTTTTAAAAGCTAGGCTCCCATTTCTGAACACGTGAAAGGCAGTGGCAGGGCACCTAGAAAAGTGGACCTTCCTAGTTCACCCTGGAACAAGTAAGATAACTAATACTGTAAATCCTGATCAATTTGTTTAAGGGAAGTGAATCAATAAGGTCTCCACTGGCCAAACCACAGGCTGGTTTCTGAGTGAAAGATATTCTGAGACAAGAAAATTAATACTGAATTTGTACTTCCTTTGCTGTATCAGTGGCACTGCCTAAATAAGTGCAGAAGTAGGGAGAACATCCAGGTTCCCTGTCAGATCATACTGCTACAAGATCTGGTCCTAAACTGCCAAAACCACATAGTTGCTGGCTGGGTTGCTGTCCATCAGCAGAACTATGAGGAGCAGTAACACTTCTGGAAAGCATCCAAAAATGGGTCTCCTATTTTCACAGTTCATAGTTGTGCAGCATCAGTCAGAGGCAACAAGCCAGGCAGTGGCAGCTGCTGCTTCTGAGCTTTTGTACTCATCTACTCAGAACAAGGTAGGTGCCGAATCATATTCCCACAATGTTCCTCCTGTGGGTGTTACCTCCTCTTCCTCATCAGCTTGCTCCATAACTTGCGGGGGAAAAAAAATATCAGTGATTCCCAAATGGTTTGCAAGGGAAATTTTGCAAGATGGCTGCGTGCTGTGTGCTCTACCAGTTCAACCACGCTCAAGAACCCAGCAGGACCAAGAGCCCTGGGAGTCCAAAGAAGGGTTGTGTTGTGTGACAGGTCTATTGGCCATTCACACGACAGCTGCACAGGTCTGCTGGGCCATATTTGTCACCTGCCTAGTAATTCCCATCTAAAACAAAGTGTTCTCTGGGTGTCAGAAGTCTGAGAAACATTTGCACACCAGGACCCTACTCCTGGGTAATTCCTCAGGCACTACATCAGTGCAAATAAATACACCATCCTGCCTGAGCAGGCACCTGGTGGTGTTTGCATAGGTGCCAAGAGCTACTCAGAAGGCATGGATGTAGAAAATCAGGGCCTGGAGCTCAGAAGCTGAATGTGAAAAATGTCACCACACACCCAAACACAGCCAAGCTCCTCTGCGGTCAGTCTGCATGTGAACTGTTGGACCACAGCCTGCATCAAGCAAGAGATTTCATGCTGAGAATTACCAAGCTCTCACTTTGACAATGCCACAGTAAAAATTTTAAAATCAGTTTTTCAGAAAGGTTTGGGAGGTTTGTAGCTGCACTCTGTATGATTTGCTAGGAAGGCTCAGCCCTGTGCCCTTTGGCCTACATTTTCTGGTCAGTTTTGCATCCCTTGGAACAGTCTCCCTTTCCTCTCTACTTTTTCCCTGCACATTTCTGCCCAAAACACAGGCACTACCATCAAAAGCTGTGTTCCACAACGATTAAAGTTAAGAAAAATGGAAGATTAAAGCATAAAAATCCCTGAATTGGGTGGGACTCAGGGGGTACTTATGCAGCATTCAGGTAACTACTTTTACTGACCTGCAGTAAGAGCAAACTTGTCAAAGGTTGCAAGGGATTTTAATGACATTTAATTAATTAATTTTAAATCTTTACTCAATGAAATAACATTTATTAGACTGACTAGCAGTAGGGAGACGTTTGTCAGCAGTGCTTAAGTTGGTAGACTCTCTGTTACTATACATAGCCAGAGAGGCAGAAAGTAAACATCTTATAGGATTAGCAGCTATGTTCATAGCTGAGATGAAATTTGGACATTTCATTAGTATAAGATTGATTCTGACATTTCACAAAGCCAAAATGCAAACAAAAAAATGTGTCTGATATAAATACAGTATGCAGCACTTACTCAGATAAAGTTCAAGAAGCACAGCAGGTTTAGTGCCATGACAAAGGAAATACAGAAGGGTCATTTAAGGACCCAGATTCTGCTAAGCACCTAAGTGCATGTTTAATCCTGTGGGCATCAATCAGGTATTTTGTACTTATTAAACGCATACAATAATACTAGTAATTAGAAAATACAAAAGATTTCCATAGTTAGTTAAAGTAAGAATTACATCACCCTCACCAAGGAAAAAATATCACAATTGATTAAATTTTATTAAAGTTTTCATTTATTGTGCCATTCTCTTAGTTTAAGATATTCTGTAACAACAACCGCTTGACTGGTGAGACTTTAGAGACACGTGGCAATGTTATAATAGGAAATACTTCATTACCTTAGCTAGACACTACTTGCTGTTATCTTTTTTCAAGCCCCTTGTGCCACAACAGGTTGAAAGCAAATATACCCCCCTCTTCTATTCTCACATCACAATTATTCTACATTTTCATGCTATTACATGCTTTCGTGCACTAAAAGTAAATCAATTATACTAACTTTTTTTCATCAGTTTTTATCAGACTATCTACAAAATATTCTGTTCAAAATCTTCTTCTGCATGTTAAAATGAGGATCTTTCAAGCTACACCTGCATGTTCATAGCTTTGTTTGAAACTGGGCATAGGTAAGAGCGAACACGTTTCCCTAGTTTCTAGAAGTCTTCTTGAGTGTGTTGTGTCTTGAGGTTATACAATGGCTGCACAAGACTCAGTTTAGCAGTGTAAGAGGAGTACTGTAACAGGAATCATTCAAACCAGTCATGGGTTTTCTATAGGAGACTGAGGATTTGCATTTCCTAGGAATAGCCAGCAAAACTGAGGCATTTTGAGAATGTTACTCAGCTTACGTTTCATTGTGAATTTGGTATTAGCAAGAGTACTCAGTAAACACACAAAAATTATTCTCTTCCTATGAACCCAGCAAACAGAACTGGTACAAGTGAGAATTCATTAGATTAAACCTGTCATTAAAGGCTCCACAGAGGCAGACTGCCCAGCCTCACCACACAATCTAGTCCACTGCTTAACAGTTTCTACTGTTGGAGAAGTTTTTCTCATGATCTAACCTGAATACTTCTGCAGCTGATGTCACTAGGTCTTGTGCCCACCTTACTGAAGGAGAACTGATTAATTTCTACCTCTCTGCAGGGTAACTGTTTATATCTGTACATACATATATCCAGAGCTTATCATCACACCTGTTTCACTCTTGCATCTCCCAGCCTGCCTTTCTTAAGCCAAAAACCAAAACTTCTTTCATTCTTTCCTCACACTTTGCACTTCTGTTCATTTTCATTTAAGTTCTCTAGAGAGAGCACTTCAGCTCCAGCCCTGTCATTCCTCAGTAGACTAGAAGGCTTTCTTTACATAGTTTGCAGTCAATATTCCTGCTCACACACCCCCAGTGTTAAAGCTTGGCTTTTCTAAAACAACTTGGCATTGCCCACTCATCTACAGCCACAATTAATCTGCAAGCCCTAGATCCTCCTCTGAAGAACTGCTCCTTAACCAGCTTCCCCCTTTCTCTCTTCTCTCAACTGCTCATTCCTGCCTACTGCAGTATCTTGGCTTTATCGTTATTGAATTTAAAAGACCAGTATATCAAGAACATTTTGATCAGCTCAGATGATTGTTAAAAAGAGCTTTCTTCTTCTAAAAACAAAAAAAAATTACTTCCCTTTTGTTAAGGACATTATCTTCCTAAAACTTCACTGAGCATCTGACAGTGCACTAGAAGCAAAGCACTACAAATTAGAGAGAGATGATGAAAGCTTAGAGGCTATAATTGTTCAAAAAGAATAATTTCCTTTTCAAAGGTAAACATCAGCCTTGTGGACAAAGATAAGGCCAAGTGCACAAATAGATACGCGAGTCTGTGCTTCTGCTCCTATCTCCTGATATCAAAGATTGCAGGAAAATTCAGAATGTTTTCTTAAAACGTAAAAAAGAAATGAACAGGAAAAAGTGTAGGAGACTAGAAGGAGTCACACCAGAACTGCCAGCAGCTTTTAGGAAAGCTGTTTGCCTCAATGCCGGAAGTCTTTGAAACTGGAGATAACCAGCCATGAACTACAGCAGCCATTCAAAGCAGAAATCATTTCAAATGTTTAGATTTTGTACACTGGTCTTTTGAATGAAAGCATGCCAACCTTTATAATGTTATTTAACCACATGCCTTTGACAGCCTGTCTCTTGTAAGCAGAAAAGCATATCGTCAATGTACACTGGGGAGAGAGAACCAGCATTTTCACCTCTGCAGTTTGAATGCAGGTTTGAACTATTATTAACTCAAAGTTACACTTAAACCTAAAACAACCTTTGAAATAAATACGAGCAGGAGCCGTTCTTTCTACCTTGGCTATTGCCAATTTTAAAGGCCAAAGTCTATGCTTTGTATAATGGAAGCTTCTCTTTCAGTAGAAAAGATACTCTGTGAACCAAGGAGATCCAATCCTTCAGACAAGGACAAGTAACAGGAGACACCTTTGACAAAACTCTGCATTATTCATTTTATTACAATGGACTTTGCAGCTCTAACAGAAGAAACAACCATTGAACTAAGTACTGTATAAAGCACATAATAAGGGTTTCTACCTTTCCTGGATATTTAACAGTTTGTAAATAGACACAGCAAAAAGAAACTGACTGCATTGCCGAAAGTTACACAGGAGGGCAGTGGCAGAGCAGAGAGAGAAATGCAAGAGTTCTGATTTAGTGAATTACCCTTGGGTGCTCATGGTGTCCCAAACCCCATAAACAAATTTGACATTCTTTACTTTAGCACTCTTGCTGAGTTGTTTTTTTTTTCCAGATGTGAGAAGGAGAATTTAGCATCAGAACATGAAAAGCATAGATTAAACGGATTTGATCATTTATGGCAAGATGGTGCATTTAGACTCTTTTAGCAGCTTTTTCCCTATCAAAATTCTTTTACCTCTTACCTGCAGCTATCTCTGACTTGCTTGCTGTCACTAGGCATTTTCAGTGATATCAAGCCTGATTCTTTCCACCATGATTTGGTGCATGCTAAGATGCAAAAGAAAGAGATCTCAGGTCTCCATACAGTTACACAGGGGTATGTAGGCAAGCTCTGCCCCAGCAGACACCAGTCTGCCAGCACCAGTCAGTGTCTGACCTTCTGGTGGAGTCAGTCAGTCTCAATTTACTCTTCTTCCAGCTTGATGTGAACAATTTCACAGCAGACATAAAAACCCTCCCCTCCACCTAATCTCTTATTATTTTCCTAAGTGGAGTCCATCTAGCTTACATCAAAGAATTGGTCTCATTAAGCCATTGTTTTATAAGTCTGCTAATATTTTTCCTGTCCATAATACAGAAGACACTGCTGATAGAAATATGTCAACAGGAAAACAAACAGGCAGCATTTGACATGCTATTAGCCCAAGTCTGGGTGGGTAAGTAAATCATAGATCATAAGGGGGAAAACACTGTTTATTTCCAATGGATTCATTACGCACACATCTCCCATACAGCATGGTGACAAACACATCCCACAAAAAGAATGTCACCATGTACCCAAGACAGGACTGTTGATGCAACGAGGACAATGAATTCCCTCCTTAGAAAGTGCTTCTGTCTCTCGGGAATATATCACATAGTTGTACAAGATGCAGCCAGCTGGAAGTGTCCTTTAGCTATATCTCTGTGTAAGGCAGGTAATTCATCAAGACTGAACCATTCCTCACCACTGGATGTTTCTCTGAAAGTGATTTGTGCTATAAGTGCAATAATATTAAGTATTTCCCTCCTTCCTTTGAAATAGAAACTCCCACACTATTCTTAGATTAAAAATATATGCTAATCCCATTCTGATCCTACATCAGGCCTACCCATCAGGGTATCCCACCATCTTCTAACTGAGAAAACATAAAATAACCTAATGACATGAAATCGTTAGCCATCTACATATATTTCAGCTCACAATGCTTAAGCCACAAAATCATTTAGATCGTATCGCTTCTCCTTTACCTCCACTCTCCCCATTTCTGTCTCTTCTCTGTACAAAACATTAAACACTGGAATTAACACAGATATATTTGCATTTCAAATAACTACAGTTACTAACTGGAGGCAAAGAGACTGTATAGTCTCAATAAAAATAACTGTATTCAAATCACACCTGTACATCGCAGCAGTGTATGAGAAACAAAAAATAGTGAATAAAGAAAAACTATGCCTGGTGTTAAACAAAAGAAAGTGCCCTGTTACCCCTTCCTTTGGCCTTACTAAATAAGTTTCTGGAGAAGCAGAGCAGCTGAGGCTTTCTCAGAAACAGATGAAATGAGATCTCCTCCCTCCAGGAACAGGTCTCCCTCATTTGCCTGTTTTAAAAATCATTAAACAATCCTGAAACTCAACCGCATCCCTCCAGACACACATTAAAAGTGATTTTCTTTACATAATACAGGCAAATGCTCACCATTAAAAACAACTGTGTAGGGTTTTCCTAAGAAACTCCAAAAAAAGTCGTACATGGAATATATTATCAAGGTCATTCCCTTGCTGCAATTCAGTGAAGGATACATTCCCAACAGGAGATAACATAGTAGATTTTAACAAATTCAGCAAACTTCAAGAGAGATTCAAAGAATGGCTGCTTCATTCCTGCAAAAGGAACCAATTAAAGACCCAGTGCTAAAAGGAATTTTGAACGTATTGCTCTTGAATGAAACAATGTTTGAAGAAGGAAATGAATTTGTTTGAGACACATTGTTGGCTTTGCTGAGTTTTACCACCACAGTTTTCCTCCAAGAGGAAACACATTATTAAACAAGAAGAAAGAAAGCCTCTATCAATCCCAGTAAGGCAGCCCAACAGTAATATCACCAATGATACAGTAAGGCTCCTACCAGAGCTGTATTTGGCATTTTTAACAATAAACCCTCCAAGAGCTTCCAAGTTCAAATTTACATCCAAATTCCTTCCAAAAGGCTGGGATTTTGACTTGAGCCTATTGTATATTCTTGTCTGTTTGGTTTTTTTTAAAACTTGGCTTCTTTAAGGCTTGAACTGGCTTTATGTTAGACATTTTACAGAGCCTATCATAACAGGGCCCCAGACCCCACCAAAGTACAAAGAATAATTTATTCAACACAGCAATCTTACCATTCAATGTACATTTTTGGAAGCTGGGTTATCAGGCATATCTGCCAAGAAACAGGCCCCAGAAAATAGGTCCTACAAACTGTACACCAGAATCAGGTAATTACATTGTATGATAATGAACTAGCACAGTTAAGGAAGCATCAATACTGCCTTAGTGGTTCCTAAAAGTAAAAAAACTGAATTAGTGTGCCATCAGAGCTGTGTTATTATACCACAGAAACACAGCACGAAGCTTCCAGCACTTCTCTGCTCCTGGCCTGATACTCATTCCAGTAAGACGACTGTGCCCTGTCGCTGCCTCTGTAGCTCTGACCCATTTTCTCCTCCCTGTAAGGGCTGCAGAGACTTACCTGGCAGCAGGGACTGGAACCAAGTTTTATAGAGATCAGCTCAGAAGAGAGAAAAAAGAATGAGGGTAAGAGAAAATAGGGAAAAGCATAAGGTAAATAATACGGGAGTCAGTGGTCAATATTAATGATTAATTTATTGAGAAAGAGAATACTGAAGTGCTGCTGCTGCATTAAACCCTGCCTATGCTGCCTCCTTACAGACATGTGGATCAATAGTTTTGGGGGCTGAAGCCCTTAGGAAAGGGAGATGTTGAAGACAGCTGCAGCAATTCTAGAACCCGAAGAAGCAGACAAACTAGTAACTGACCTAGATTTAATAAAATGAGATAGTTTTGCCTTCAGTTGCCCTCTCCCTCATCAAGTTATTGACCATAACAACTTCATTTGGTTCTATCTTCTTAATTTCTCTCTTCCAGTCTTGTAAAGTCAGCATATACTGACATAACTAAACACACAATATACCTTCAAAGGTACCTTCAGGTTTGCCTGCCAGATTTTACATAGGGTCTCCTAGAGCACAGCCCTGATTTAAAAAGAAAAAAAAAAGGCAGGAAGCTTCAGAGAAGTCACACACACAAACAACTCATCCTCAAACTCCCCCATAATGTCCTCTGTACTCTTTAATTTATTGAAAGGGTCCCTGTGCTAGCCAGAGATCAGGGTCCAGCAAATACGCTAGCCTATTCCTTCTTGCAACCTAAATAGACAAACCAGCTCTTAGCTTCCAGCACATCCAAGTCCTGACCAAGTAGTACCTATGTCTATCTCTTCCCCCCCCACCTCAGACAAAAAATAAAAGAAGAAAGTAGAAACCACATTTCCCAACTTCCTCTGAAAGTTTTGAGTCTAACTGGCATCAGATTGCCTTAGCTCAGAGCCCTCACTGGAAGGACTGAACTCCTGGCTGGAATTGGACGCAAAGCAAACCACAGTGCTGTGTGGCCCAGCAGCAGTCTGAGCCCCTCATAAAGAGGTATTGAATATATTTGACACTCGCTTCCCCTGAAAATCTGCAAACTGCTAACAAGATGCAGAAGCCGGGGATGAGACTCACCCTTAGATTTCCTTCCACAGTATGTATGGAAGCTCAACTAGATCTTTGTCCGAACTTTGAAAATTAAAACCAAACAGAACAGAAAACCCCAGGATCACAAGAATGTATTAAGAAATAGTACTACTCACATTAATAATGTAATAAGCTTCACTGAGGAATTAGGAGTGAACATGTAGAACAACTCATTGTTCTGTGCTGCTCAGTAGCTCACGCTGTCTATATGCCAGCATACCTTGATTTTCTGTAATAATGTGTTAGTTTACTTCTGGTTTGACCTCCTTTCACACACATTCAGCTCACTTTCCCCCCTCCCCGCCCCCCTTTTTTTTACTTTTTATTTTTAAAATTTCCACGTGCTCCACCGTGCAGGACATTTCCACACTGTACAGCTGCAGGACAGCAGAACTGAGTGGCACATTATGTAATTAAGGCCTGATCCCATTTGCTTCCCCATCTCTACTTCCCTACCATGACACACCTGCAGAATGTGAAGTATCTTAGAAAGGTTCTGAGATATCTCCCTGAATGCACAGAAAGAGGCTCAAGTGGTTTTCCTCCCCTGAAGACATTCAAAACCACACTGAAAAACCCTTCTAAACTCATCTTTGTCCTTCTACCAAAAAATAGTAAGGCATTTATTTTTATTATTCTTCCATTTTTGAGCCCTATGGTTCACATTGTCAAGTTTATGAGCTAGAAATGTCACTTGTTATTCTTGAATGGAAGCTAGGTTTCTAATAGAATCACATGAATTCAGAAGGTGGTAGTTTATGAAAATACTCTAAATATTGTGAGGTTTGGGCAAGCTGGCAGCCCTGGGCCCACCCACAAAGCTGGAGGATCCCTGGGGAGCCACAGTATAGCAGCCCATCTGCACCAGGCCACACCACCCACCAGTCCTGCCCAGCTCTGTTCCAGCTCAGTCTCGCTGCCAGGCACTCCCTGGGGCTGGCACTCTCTTAGATTCTCTTTTAAAAGAGATTCCTTTCCATGGGAGATCCTTTCAGAGCATGCACTGCTGCTCCACCCTGGGCTCATTTTTATGGGTTCCTCCCTATAGCCAGTATAGTGACTATATATTTATCATCCCAGTTCCTCCCCTTACAGAGTTAAGGCAGGCCCAGACCCCATCCCATTCCCACTGCAGTGTCATTAGTGTACAAACGGAGTCTCTGAAAACAGAGGTGAATGATGCCATTTGGGTTCCCATGTGAATCCTAAAAGAACAGTGTCAGTGACCGGAGGCAAAAGCACAGCTGAAGGGTGGGCGGGTGCACAGCACAGTGTTCTGCCATGCTTGGAAACAAGCCGTGCAGCAGCTTCCTTTGCCTCTTTGATGCACAGGCATTCTCTGTGCCTGAATTAGAAAAATCCAAATTGCAGACACAGGGAAGGCAGGATGAATACTATTCTGCTGAGATTACATGGACTAATCAGTTATAACAATGATCTGCGAAGGGGTATGAGACACCACCAGTGGGACAGAGAATGAGAAGACTGCTAGTGCAGATGTTCACAGAGAGAAAAGGAGCACAGTTGCCAGCTCTTCGTAACAGGGTAGCTTCTCCTTGCACCTCATGAAGTGCAACAGGACTCCAGTCACCAGCGTGGGATCCCACTGTTACCATACTTGCCACCACGACCCCTCCTGGGAATGCTAAACCCTTTGTACTCCAATGTGCATCAGAAGAGCAATTAACTCGATATAAAGTTACCCAGGAGATGGATTTCAAGTAGAACAGATGTATCCTCAGTCTACAGAAGAGGTAAGAATTAACATTCAGAGGATCAGACTCTGTCCATGGACTAGCAGATGACCATAGCATAATCTCAGCCACTGTTTATGTATATCTCTCTCCTCTCCCTCTAATCTGTTTCCATCATAACCTTCTGTTCCTGTCTTTAACTGTGCATGAGCACAGGATGAACTCCACTGTAGACTTGCTATTACAACAGGGTTCTTGACTCTGCTATCAAACAAGTCACAATATTCTCTCAGAAACAGCACAGGAACTGTTCATGACCGTGTGGCAGTGAGTATATTCAGCTTCTCCATCATACTTTCCCAATGAATGATAATTTTTTACCTTGATCACGAGGAATTATCCACTCCCTCATCGTAACTTGGACACCGAGAGAATGCAACATGAAATATTCAGAAAGCAAGAGAGATTTTTCAGTGTTGAGGATACATCTGAATGCCCCATCTTTCCTTCAGAGTGTAGTGTCTCACAAAGAATCTCTCATGCTGAGAAGTCTTCTGGTATCACTATGATTTCAGCACATAAAAATCAAAGCTTTGGCTGAACAATTTATCATCATATTTTTTAATTAAATAATTATATGTTTAGCCATTTTTATGTTTGTGTTTTACTGAGATGCAAGCAATGTACTTTGATTAAGACCAGCTGGGAAACTGAATCATCACAGCCAGGAGGGATGACTGCATGTTTACCTGCTGGTTGCACCTCGGCTCACTTCTTTGAAATGAACAAAGAAACAACTGATTCTTCAAATCTTCATCTGACTTCAAAATCAGCATTTTCATTCCCCTTCCTTTTACGTCAAAGATTCTTGTCTGCTCAGGACAAGGAGCAATCAGGCAAAATTTGGTGTTAGCTTTAGGAAACCTACATGGAATGAGTAGGTCACAAAAGTTTCAATTCCTGGAAATGACAGCGAGACAGAAGATGTCTTGTGTGCGAGAGGGCTGGCTGGCACAGGAATGTCAGAGGCATGGCCATGTTCTAAAGTCTAATATCTGCTCTTCGATTTGCTCGTTCCACTGCAAAATCTCAACTAAAACATTATCTTGACAACATTTCCTAAACTTTCATTGCTTGACTTTGCACCCAGGACTGGCTTTTAACCTTGACATTCATAGGTCTCAAATATGTGCTTTAAATCTGCCTATTTGCTGCATCATTAAGGAAGTTTGTGTCTTCCTTTCAAAGCAGATCTTCAACTTCTGTGGAAACCCACTGAGCTCTAGACTTTTTAGAGGTGTACAGTATTTGACAGGAGTAAGAGAACCGGCACATAAGCCAAGACCAAACTTCCCTTGAGCTGCTTTTCGGAGGTTTCAGGTTCAGCAGGAGCAATCCCGCTAAGCCTCCCCGGTAAGCCCTGGAGCCGGAGGGAAGGACAACCAGCAGGTGGAGCTTCAGGGCAAGCCAAAAAGACACTTTCCTTCCACAGCGCTTACTTGAAAGTTCCTTCCACCGCATCCCGGAGCCAGCCACGCAAGGCTTCTTGCCAGAGAAGCAGAGCGGTGCAGAAACCAGAAGCCAAAGCACTGTAATTATTATCTCTCTAGACATTTACTCAATAACCCCAGTCTGGGCAAGCACAGCCCCATCCTGGCACATGTTTTATCTGCTCTGCGGGACACAGGGCAACAGAACTTGCTACAATATCCTCATCAAGGCAATACTGTCCCTGCCAATTTGTCTGCCTCCTTTTCTCAGTTTCAGCAGTCATACAAGTATTTGTTTGCTTTAATATATGTACCCAAAGTAATAATAATCATGCAAGTATACACTCGAAGCAATAACACAAGTGGTTTTTTCCTGTGTCTTTTCATTCTTTCCAAAATAAGGTTTATGCCTATGAAACCACTTGTGCTTTGTCTGGAAATGTAGAAAAGGAATCAGGAGCTAAGTGAGTAACAACAGGGAAATCCTGTCTTCTATTGCCCCTCAGTATTTCCATCCACATT
Organism: Aegotheles bennettii; assembly: GCA_013398125.1. Classification (NCBI taxonomy): domain Eukaryota; kingdom Metazoa; phylum Chordata; class Aves; order Caprimulgiformes; family Aegothelidae; genus Aegotheles; species Aegotheles bennettii. The sequence goes on along the minus strand of VZRW01011297.1, from coordinate 8,145 downwards.
AAATACATACACGTGGTGAGGGGTTTTTTTCTGAAGTTGCTCTCACTCTGTGAAGTCTGTCTCTGACTTTTCAAAGAATAGATATACCTAATAAAATATTCTTTTCTTCACTCCATTCTATACCCTGCCACTCCAGTACTGCTCCATTTACTGGTGTTTAGACACAGAGTGTCTCCAGAAGGAATTTACTGTATCCTATCTTACTGGCCAAAATTCTGGTTTTACCTGCTTCCTTCAATGCACAGACACACACTGCACTCCTGAAACATCAACCACTCTGTGTAATGAGGCTGTGACAGTGAAGCCTTCCCGTTCGGTCTGTGAGCTGAAATGCAGTGATCCATACAGGTACACACACGGAGGAGTGGGGACTGTGGGTCGCTTACGGTTTTCAGTGACGAACGATTTTAGATGCATAAATTAACATAGAGATGGCTAATTATATTTTTTTCTCACTCAGAAAATGTGTCCCTTCTGCAGGGATGTGCAACGTGGTAACCCCTCCTCTGCTGTCCCCCAGCAACCACTGTTCCTGCTGATGTGGAAACCCACAGCCAGAGCACTGACAGAGCTCAAACCTTCACAGTCCCTACCACAATTAGGACCTAAAAGTTAACTTTTTTTACCTACACTTGCTTTTTCTCAGGTCCACCTTCTTTCAATTCAGCTTCTTGTTTCTAACCTTTCAGCTTATCAGCATTGATTTATTTAATATAAAGTAGTGAGGTTACCTTAGATCAATTATACCTTTTTTTCTGTGCAATTTCCAATGCTTAATACATCTGTTACTGCTCAGCCGCAGGGACAACTTGTCCAGCTGGATCCTAAATTATTTCAATCCTTAATTCAATTGTATTTTTGCCACAGCCCAGCCAATGAGCATAATTCTTTTATGGCTAAGAAGCCTCTTTAGAAATAATCCAATAGCCCATATTAAAATATAGGTCACTGTGAAAACTGCCAAGTGCCTGACTTGTCATAACTTTAAAGACAGGCTCTGAGTCTCCTTTGGCATTGCTGATTCTTTCAGTGCTTGAAGGCTTAATTTTAAAACAATCAGCTCAACAAAAACAATTTACTTATAACTGTCTGAACTAGTAAATGTTAGCTGGGAAGCTAATTTGCTACTTGATGCTGCACTTGGATAAATGCTACAACTGAGGGCAAGTGGAGGTTTCCAAGTACTAAATCAGTTCACAACTTTAAGTATTTACATGAACCTGTTGCTATAGAACTGCAAAGGCTTTGGACAGTAAAAATAAATAAAACCCATTCAAACCTATACAGGAGCTGACCACATGAAAATGTCTGTAAGATGAATGTGCAAACTTACATAAGGCAAGACATAAAAAAAAGTTCTTAAACTTTGAGAAGAAATTATTTTTGCCTCTTCAACTAATACTAATGAGACTTGAATCCTTTTGAATGTTTATATTTTTACAGATTCACTTTGCTTTTAAAATAAATAAAGAACTGGTCTTGCTCAGTGTTTTGGGGAGACTGTTTTCAATAAGTTAGTTTTTTTCCTCCTTCTGTCTCAAAGAGATGGAATCATAACATCAAAATCTTAAGGAAATCAGTTGCTTTAGGACCAGTGACAGACACAGTGGTCTTTTCTCTCCAGCTACCAGCAAGGGAAAGATAATTGCTGCTAGGTAGATAAAGTGAATCTGACTTTATTCTGTGCTTATGCATGTTCAGCATCTAGCACAACAGAACTCTGATTCGGATAGAACTGCAGTGTAAGTCTTAGGCCACAGTAGTGTGAGCTGCTGCTTGCATGCCTTCCCTTATTATGGAAAAGGCAACTTTATTGAGCACAATTCACTTGTTTGAGCACTCTTACAAAAGCCAAAAATGACAAACAGAATTTACATAAGTGAAGATTTCATTTTCATATCTCCTCTCCAGATCTGTGCATACCATTCTCACTGGCCACAAAGGGAGTTCTGTTTCTACACCAAAGGAAATAATCTGGTCCCAAATGTTAGTATTAGACCTCGTAGAAAGCACCAACAGTGAATAATTTAAATGTTCTCCCTGTTTGTTTGGGCTCTAGTGTAATCGGTGAAATCAGCTGGTTTGCATTTGGAAAAAGAATCAGTTCTACTGTGTCTTCAGATGTAGGTGCATGATGCCTCTTAAAATGAATGAGGCTAGTAAAGATTGGCCTTCAATATGTTAAATAACCAGTGTAGTACACAATAAACTTAAGATCAGAAGCCCGTGTTCAGGTGCCTGTTTCTAATTAAGCAAGATATCAGTGCTCATTCTCATTCTTTTTTGCAGCCTGCACAATTGGACATATTTTACTTGCTGTACAAGCAGAGATACCAGCAAGAGACTGGCACCAAGAGAAAGGACAGGTCCTCCCAGCAAGCAAGGACAGATTGATTCTGGTCCTTGTTTTGTCTTTTCAACAGGAGGAAAATAATATCCAGCACCTTGGCATCATCAGTGTGGTAAAAAAAATGTAATCTTAGGATCACCTGAAATTCAAGGAGTTTTCAGATCATTATATATTTTGGGTCACCTCTCAGTCTAGCTTTAGACATTGAGCAAGGCGTCTTGTTCAGGGCCTGCAGGTGACAGAAATTATGTAGTATCTTACAAAAGCCTTGATTTGGGGAGCCGCGTATAATCCTATGACCACATGGAGTTCCCAAGTTAAAACATTTTTAATTAATTCTACCCACAAGCATATAAGCACAGAAGACTGCTACATGCAGAACAAGCTTCCCAAAGGAAGCCAGATTAATCTGGTACCTTATTCTGATAACTGCCTTTTATAAAAGCAAGGAAAATGTGGTAGATATTAATCTATCACGACCTCACAAAAGCAGCTGCTACAATGACACTTGTAATTGTTAGTCTGAGCAGAAGAGATGAGGATAAATAGAACTGTTAAGACAGGAAAGGAACTGACTGAAGATGATATAATACTATGTTGTGCTATAAGGATAATTACAGGTTTGGAGTGAGATTACCCATCCTGAAAGATCTGTTATTGGGAATGAGCTTATTAAATATTTGCAGTAATAATATGCACCCAAAAGTTTGTGTTTGCTAATGAAATTTGGAGATGATTAAGTTGCCAGGCAATACTAATTTAGTGAAGAATGGGAGTCACACGAGGAAAAAGGATTCCTAGAGTAACAGAAATGGGATGGAAGCAAACAGAATAAAATGTTAAACCTGGCCTTTAAGAATTAGAGAAACAAGAATTTTTCTGTAAACTACAGGATCATCATCTAGAAATGACAGAGCAGAACACTTGGGTGTTTTATAACCTGTCTGTGGACAAACATTCAATACAGGCGTGAAAACAGCAAGTGAGATTCCCCTTCTCATTAAAGTCTTGGCTGATAATCCTGCTGGGAATTATTATTGCTTCACTAAATGTTGGTAAGACTTCATCTGAAATTTAGGTCATTTTTGCTCAGGAAAGGTTTAATCCAACTACAAGGACATATGACATGGTGAACCCAGAGGACGGACTACAGTGCACCCATGTATTCTGGTTCTCTTACTGTTCAAAGCAGGGACTAGGTCAGTGTGTGCCCCGGCTCCTTTCTGGGCACTGCACCTGCATTCTCTCCTGCACAAGCCAAGATGAAGGGAGGAGGATGGAGTGCACCTCATGCACAATCAGACCAAAATTGGGAGCGCTCCCAGATTCATCCCACTTACACACAGTTTTCCAAATTGCACCCATACAACTATCTCTGAGATAGAATAAACCTGATGCTAAAGCAGCAGCAAGAGCTAGCAATTCAAAACAGCAGCAAGAAAGAATATTGTTGAGCTGGAACTTAACTAATTCTGGTGTAAAATGTTCCAAAGAAGACTTATAATCTTTAAAAGCTAGTACGTGCTAGTAAGCTGGAAAGAGACCAGAGTGAGGTGAAGAGGGTGTGCCTATAGAGAGGGGCCAGTTGTGAAATCGTGAGGGATAAACCTCCTAGACTTCAACATCATTATCTCCACACACATACATATTTTATGGGCAATAAAAAGATAAAGATGCTATGGGATAGCTTGCTTTGGGTGACACTGATGGCTCCTGTCAAGATGGTCACCTAATGCCAGGGGTAGCAGAGCCCAGGTAAAATGAGTTTGGGAGGCATGTATTAGTGACAATCTCAAGCAACTCCATAAGGAAGATACAAATGCTACTATCCTAAGGAGAGGCCTTATCTTCCCCTAGAACTTGGCATTCTTGCATAAATGGAATACCAAAACATTGTGGAGTGTTTTTGTAATATTTATTTTCAGTCTGAAGGCTGTTTGTAACATGACTGTCAAAATGCAGGACTGGACGAACCCAAACGGACCCTCTCAGTGAAAGATGCATTTCTTTGTCTCTAGGGAAGAGATAGTATGACAACAGCCTGCTAACAATACAACACAAAGCTTTTAAATACTAAGTAAACACTACATTTGGAATGGCAATATGTTTTTAGATACTATGAAGCAAAACTGCACAACCCACTCATAACAGTCCAAGAAGCTGGAGCTGATATATCTACTGCCATCAAAAGGTGTCTGATACAGTCTACAGCATGGTATTCTTTACCTGCTAACCTAGAAAGATGGGCACCCCTGCCACTGCCACGTTCCCATCACTGTGAAATTGTTTTAATATTGATTTAGTCAGAAGGCTGTCTACTTTGTTCCCAGTTCCTCCAGCAACTAGCTATTCCCTGAGTTTCTTTAATCACAGAATAACCAAACCTAACTTCATTCAGCTTATGCACTTCATTTGAAAAATGTTCAGTCTTTCAGTGCTGGCGAGCCCCAAGGCCAGAATGAGCTCAGAGTTTCCGTGGATGTACCAGGACATGAAATTAAATAGTTGGTGTGTATATCCCCTGCTCCTTTTTTACTCTTTTCATGATATATTGGCTTATAAGAAAGTGATGTCCTGGGTCTTCAAGTCCAAATCCTAGGTCTCACAAGCAACTTCATCGTACAACACTGCTCATAAAACAATATCCTAAAATCCAGGGGTTTAGATCCCCCTGTATTCACTGCTTTGATAGTTAGAACTCTTCTCATTTTCCAGCTAAATTCATCATTATTCTCCTGTCCTCTGGTTTAAATATTGTTGGTGGTAGGTTATTTCTCAGTGGCAGTTACCTTGATATATTTATAAAGCAATCGTATCCCTTTTCAGTCACTGTTTTGTTTGGCTCAACTGTCAAGCTTTTTCATTGAGTGTATCAGACATAACATGAAGCAAGACTCTTTCAGGTGCACCAGCTCTGAAGTGTGAGTTCCAACATATTTGAACACTGTTTGATACAGCCCTTCTCCAAGGCTGGCTCATGGGAAGGACAGTCGCCAGCTCCTGTAGTCCTGTAACATCAGTGGCAGAGGGGCTGTGCTGCCAAAGGTGGAGAATTCAAACTGCTGCCAACAAGCACAGTAAGTCTTCACACCAGCAGCAATGGAGATCTGGAAGCACACACTAAACTGTTGTTCATTTGGGTGGCTTTTTCCTCAGAGACGCTAGCACACGAGAGTGACAGCCCCAGCTTACTGTTACAGCACACAGTATATTCTCCTATACATTGCAAAGAGAATGATGGACAAGAATCTGAATAACTGATGACTAACCTAGCAACACCTGGTTACTTTCTAAAGTAAGCTATAGCCTATTTCCCAGTCAACGGTGGGACATCACTACCAGCCTGCCATCTTGCCTGGCTCATTGAGGTGTCTAAATACAATATTACCTTCTCTGACTTCAACTCTACCCACTGTCAGGCTCCATTAGGCATAACAAGATCCAGACAGAGTCAAGATTAAACAACTTTTTTATAAAATCCAATTGAGGACTTTCTTACCTTGAGGGTGCAGCAGCTATTACATTAACCAGATTGTGCACACTTTCCATGCAAGAACTAAAGGCCCATATATATATGCACAGTGACTTAATTCTCTTAGGAAATAGGCCGAAGCTTTCTAGATTCCTCCCACCATAGCCATCATGATCAAGCTCAGCTAATTGAGACCTTGTGGGGGAAAGGGTGTTCCTGAGCAAGGCCTTATTTTTCCAGAAGCAATATGTGAGTGCTGCTGTCTAGCATAGGAAGTCTGTGCAGATTATTAAGGCAGTAATAGTCACGTGGAGAGAGGGCAACCAGGTTTAAAAGCTCCTTACTGGCTAGGCTACAGCTTCAGCTCCCAGAGAGACTGCAGTGCCAGAGTGGTGGAACCAGGAAGGAGGAATCCCCCTTTCAGTCATCTTCCCCCTCTCCATAGGTACCAGGGAATGGGACAGAGACATCCCCAGTGTTACCTGGTGAGTCTGACAGCAAGATGGCTTCAGGGCTCTGCAGCTGGGAGCAGAGGTTCTCCTTCTGCCCAGAACCGAGCTTGTCCTGTATTTGCTATGAGAGAAGGGGTGTGCAGGCTCCCTGAAACGCAGGGGAGTGTGGGCATATTTGGGGCATTGCATATTACATCGCATGTATTTGATGCATTTGGTGGCTGTGACTGATGGATGGTATGAGGAGTAGGCAGCAGTGTAGCTGCACGTCAGTGTAAAAACGTGGGTTGTACTGCAGGGGCAAACAGCAGGTGTATGTCATGACTGCACAGGGGAAGAACTTGCAGCACGTATGGCACAAATTGTCAAAAAGAACAGAGAAAATGATCTTATATAGTGTATTCGGAGAAGATGAGAGCAGGAAATCACAAAGTAACCAAAAAAGAATATGAGCTGTGTGTTCTAAGCATACAATTGCTCTGAGACAGTACAGCCACTGCTCAAATACTTCATCCAGATGAGGGCTTTAGGATCCAAGTCACAGCTTGGATCTTGAACCAAGAGCTTTGTGTGAAGGCAGAAAATCTGTAAATTTTCAACAGCTGTCTCACTAGCATCTTTGTAGTCTGTGGCCTAAAGAGAGGAGAGGAAGATGCCAATATCTGAGCTTTAACTCTGAGTTGTGGTTCTTTTTCACATGCCAAGTTTGCAGAGGAACCTGGTATTCCTTGTGAACTCTGACTGGCATCTCTTCACAGGCTACAATAACAATACTGTATGACCAGTCCTAGCAGAGTGAACAAGAACAGTAGGCTGTAGCACCACTGAGAATCCTCTGCAATCTGACCTGTTCTCACTGATGCCAGGCAGAAGGGAAGCTATTTAACATTGGGGAGGAAGATCCAGTTTCTGCCTTTTGTGCTCAATTTTTACTCCCCTAACAGACAGTGAGCACAGAGCTACTTCTCACAGCTGTAACAGGAAGAGCCCCTGAAAAACCCTTTAATGCAGCTGTATTTAGCCAACTATTTGGCCCCAGTCACTGTTGTTCTGCCAGCTTCTTTGCTCATTTTACATGTAAAAGTCCCAGGTCCCATTTGGAAAAGCAAAAAATAGTTAATGTCCTGCAAATACTTCAACTTGACAACTGAATCCTACCAGCCCCATGCTTTCCAGGAAAGAAAAAGCTGGGCATCCATCAGTCCTGGTGCAGGGATATGAGCAGTGTCCAGCTCTGCAGTCCAACCTGCACCCACCACCAAATTCTACTGTTTAACTAAAGCCACGCCAGCAGACAGGGAATGAGTACTGCCTCTGCAGGGCAGCTCAGCCGGGGGCGAAGGGAAGCGGGCACCCCGAACGAGCTCTACCTGTTGCCCGCTAACAGCACTTTCAGGCTTTTTGAGCGGGGACGCGTGCTTTGCCTGCCGGGAAGCGGCAGCCCCGAGCGCCCCGCAGCCTGCGGCAGGACAAGCCCCGGCTGCGGAACCCCGAGGTGAAGCTGCCGCCGGCGCCAGGGAGGCGCGGGGCTCCG
>VZRW01011296.1:165129-279415 GCA_013398125.1 Aegotheles bennettii | reverse complement strand
GGATTCTGTGATTCTGTAAAAAGAACGAACCAATATGGCTCAAAACAATTACCATCCTGTCAGCTAGTTACAATTAAGTGTACAAAGCATGAAATCAAACAACTTGCATTCCATCACCAAGCTGTCTCAGCAAGATGATACATTTCACTACCCTTTGTTGTTGGTCTCAACAAGACCCTTGTGTCTCACGCTTTCTGTTACTGCATTGCAAGGTGGATGGCTTGTGTCACCTAAAGCTTCCTTTAATTTTCTGTGAAAATCCAGAGTATTCTCAAACAAAACTTCACTTGAAGGCATTTTACATTCTCCCAAAAGAACAGCCTTAAAACGTAAGTTAGGAACACACTTCCTGCTTTCATTTTTTTTTTTCCATCAAGAACATTTCCAGTAAATTCTGTATTTTCCATATAAACTCTCAACACACATTACGTTATATGCATATGACTTTCTAGGCTGGAAGACAGATTAACTCCTCATGTAGCAAACTACAAAAACCTTTCCCAACTCTTCAGCTACCAGTTTCAAGTGGAAACTAGAAACTTCTTACTGCTGAAATTTACTTTACCACATCCATGAAAAATCTACTGATCTATAAAAAAACTAAAGTTTTTTGGGATAACCTCCTCAACGTTCCAACATAGTCAAGGAGAACTCTGTATTTAAAATTGAACAGAAAACAGTCCCAGGACCTATCTTCCTTTAACATGATCAAGCGGAATTGATGCTAAAAGAAAAAGTCACTCATTGGCATGTTTGCTCACATCCAGTCACCATGACCAAGCATCAGCTGCAACAAGATACCTGACGAAGCACACAGTTGAAGAGTAGTGTGGAAAAGAGCAACTTGATCTGAAGAGTAAGTCAAGACTGAAACCCAGCTTGTGGAAAAAGCATTGAGAGAAGGCAGGATGGGAAGAGTGTGATTAGAAAGGGGAAGAGGCAGTGCACGCAGTAATGTGGAGAAGAACTCCAGACTCACTTGGTCCTCGAGAAGGACCAAGACAACTGAGCAGACAAAAAACAAGAGGAGGAACTAGACTTAGAGCTGTTATGGGTGGGAGAAAGCATGCTGGAGCAATGTTATAGAAAGTCAGAAAGAGGATAAAGCATAGAAATAGGGAGCAAGAGAAACAGGAAACTCTGACCAGAAGGCAAGATGATGGAAAACAAATGTACAGAAAGTGTTTGTACTACAGGGCAGATCTGCTAAGGAACTGGATGAAAGAGGTATCTATTTGTGATGAGTAGTCCTGAAACAGTCCAGTACTGCATGCAATAAATAAGGTCTACAGAAATTAAAAAACTAAGTTAATCAATGGAAGAGCTTCAGGAACAAATTATCACAACAATGCTACATAGGCAACCTTTATTCTGACACTTTGTAACTTGTGAAAGCTAACCATAGCAACTTAATAAAGTTATTTGAAGGTAATTTCTGCCATAATTTAAAAATTTTTAAAAACATATATTCTTTCTCACATACTATTTTACAGTTAGCAAGGATAAAGAAAAAGGACTCTGAATTATCACAAGAAAAATTCTAATTAAAGACTGTGGAGGTAGGGATAAAAAAGATAACAGAATCTTAATGCAGTATCCTATACACATTTCATAAGTAGTGCCCCATGAAACAACCATCTCTGCTCTGCAACCCAAAAAAGCACAAACACAAAGGCTGAGAAGAAACAAATTCCATTAAACACGCAGAAGGTCTATCACTTGCAAACAATTAAAAATCTGGATGTGATTAACAGAAGAAACTGTTTAAGCTGAAGTTTGCTCCATAGTTAATCAAACTAGCAGTCTGGATTCTCAGACAACAGCATTGCTTCAATAAATTTGAAACCTTGATATTTAATCTTTTATTTTAAAGATTTTATACATTTAAGTTAATAAAATTATCAGAATATAAGATGTTAAAAAGTGCTTTGCCATTAGCTTACAACTGGTAAACAAATCACCAAAAAAAGAGCAAATTCATTAAATCAAGGGTGTTGATTTTAAACTGTAAAGTATTTTTTGGAGAAAAGAAAAATCCAAAACCTATGCAGTGATGAAGAGATAAATATCTGCAAAATTTAAAGTTTTAGGTCATGTTGTTATAAAAAATGGCCAATGTGTGAATAGCTCCAAATATCTAAATCTGCATATGTACAAGTTTCTTACCAGGTGCTGGTAAATCCAGCTTTGCTCGTTTCAATTCTGATATAGAATTTTGGAGCTGGTCTATTACAAAGTCATCTTCATAGAAGAAATCCTTGGCTAAAGACTCCTGCAGAAATTCTACAAGCTCTTCCATTTGCAATTTCATCAGATGCTCTATATAAGAAGAAAATATTGTTCATTAAAATATCTTGATTATGAACATTGGAAAATGTATTAAAGACATGAGATGCTTTTGTTTTCAAAGTAGAAAGAAAAACACTTCTTAATGAAGCAGATAACAGAATTCTACACCATAAATCTATAATATGCATTAAAAATTCCCTTGCAAATCAGCATGGGAATGCTTTCTACTTGTAATACTCTACTCAGAAGAATGTCTTCCAAGACGGGGCATCTTCTGAAAAATAACTACATCACCCTCCTTCAGCCCTCTATGTCCAACAACTTGGGGTCTTTATTTTTCAGCCTTCATCCTCAACTTATAAAACACTGCCGTAGATCTGTACAACACATCATCATCTCTCTTATTAAGAGCTTTGCAAAGCAGTAAAACATTTTAAAAATTTATATTTACGGTATCCTCATTCACAACTGAATTAACTTCCAATGAAATTAAGATGGTAGCTCACACTTCAGAACCATTGCTTCAGGCTCTCTGACAGTTCAGGTACTTTTCGCTACTTCAATCAATATTTTTCTATCTTCAGTATTTTTCTTTCCATTTTTGCATGGTAGTAAAGCTGTGTTTCCTACACAAACCTGTTTAGTTTGCAAGGCTGTAACTGCATACCTATGTAGATTCTTCAAGCACATGCACACCAGCAGAAGTTCCAGAATGTACAGTTTCTACACAGAAACCATTAAAAGTGGTTTTGCACTGTAGTAAAAATGCTCTTGGCACATATTCCACAATGGCATTTTGGCTGGGTAGCTATACCATCAATGTTTTTAAGAGTAGATAAGAGACTGGAAAATCAATCAGAATCTGTGTTCTGCCACCTTCTCTGCCAGTCCTCTAATCTCCTCGCTGTTCCCATAAGGTACTCTCAGTGTTTTGATCGTGGAGGAAGTTGCTAAGCAAGCAAATCTACACTCAGACTTTATCCTCAGGTCTTCCCATAAAAACAGCAGTGAATAAAAGAGGTTTTCAAATAGATGTCTATTTGCAAATAAAGAAGAGAAACCTAATGATTTTGCTCTAAATGTTTAGCTTCCTTAAGTACGATTATTAAAAAAGTAACCCTTTTCATTTTTCAAAGCAGTTTATGAACAAACTAATGAATACACCCCAGTGAGGCAGTATCACCACAGTTCGAGGGTAAACTAGCAACCAAATTAAGACATCAATTTCACAGGCTCCATGCAGACATCTGAATTACATAGAGTTAAATGAATTCACTAAGAAAGCTGAAGTCCCAGAGTAAGAAACTATCAAACTCAAGCTACAAGGTATCATCCTGACAAAAGCTCAAATATATTTAGAAGCTAACATCCATCCTCGAAAGGATCTTTGGAACTTCAGGTGCTAAATCACCCTGGGGAAGCATAGATGCTCTGGACAATTCTTCTGTTCAAAATCTCAAATTTTAGTTTACCCAAATGCAAAAGATGGAAGAGGAGGCCATCCAGGCAGACTATAGAAATTTTGAATTTCAATTACACCATTCTTTGCCCAAGAGTAATGTAATAACAGGAAACTAAGGTCAAGAGACACAAAGTAAGAACAAACTCAGCTGAATCTCTGTTTAGTATTCAAATGTTTGAAAGTTTTCTTACTTCTGTGTAGTTTCAGAATTGTGTAAGACATAGCAGTGAGAATCCTCTCTCCTTCAAGTATGTAGATATCCCATATCCTGAGGCTTAATGTAAAGGGAGTCTGCAAGGACAGAATCAGGCAACACTGTGAAAACAGTTTGTCCCAAGTCACAGTTAAAAACAGAAAAAGAAAATGCAAAACATACTCACACGATCAAGGAAACACTGGAAAAACCACTTTGTTGTGTAAAAGCTAGTGGACATATCCTGGGAGTCCTGTAAAAAATGTAGAAGTTGATTTTTGTGAGTATTTTTAAAGTAATGCCTTGCACCGTCCATGAAAAAAAATTTTCACATTGAGGCCAATGAACCTAATATTCACCAGAAAGAATTAATTTAACAAAATGAAACACTGTTACTTCAATCCAACAAATCAGTTTCTGTCTTTTATAGTTTTTCTTCATCAGCTTCACCACCTGAAGAAGCAATCATTCAGAGATGCAGAGGTATTAACACATCTTAGACCTTCCTCTTATCCTTGGGACAGAGGTAGAAAAGGATTAAATCCTCCCTCAAGAAAATAAATCAATATTCTGAAACAACCAAATTTCAGGCACTGGATCCGTTTAGTCTTTCATTTCCCTACAGCAAGGCTGCCAATTTATGCCAAAGGTTGAAAAGATTTTGTGCCAACAATACCTACCTATCAGAAAGTGGCCTAAAACAATCAAATTCTTCAAACACAGGACCTCAACCAGCACTTAGACTGATAAGGAATTTTGTTCCTTAACTAAGGGACCTAAATTTCCCTAGAGCATAGGTGGTCTACCTGGTGTGCCACCCCATTCAAAGATGGCTAAAGCTGCAAAGTTAAGAAATTCTGAATTTTGACTTCAGGATAACATCATATTCTGTGCTTGCCACATTCAGCTTTTCCAAAATTTTCAAGTATACAAACACTGAATAAGCAGCGGACCAAATCCCTCTGGTTTATCCACAGGCTCTACCTTCATCTTTCAACAAGTTAAAATGGACTCAGCGATACATTCACAGTAAGAAATGAAGAAAAATAATTCTTAATATAATTGAAATAATGAGTTTTTAATTTTGAATCTTTTTGAAAACCAGACAGACCAAAACCCAGCTTATTCTGAGATATTTCTAACCTGTAAGAATGGCCATAAGCCTACTGAAAGATAGATATAATGGACCACGTCTTTCCCTGATAAAAATACCTGATTGCTATTAAATTTAATGCCACTGAAATAATTCACACAAAACCAGAACTAAGTTCTGATTTAAAACTGAAAAGAAAAATATATAATAAATATAGAGAAAAGTGAATGTTTTCTGGATCCCTCTAAACAAGTGGCCAAGAACTCACTCAGAAGGGAGCTATCAAAGCATTTTATTTAAAATAGCTTTTTCAGCTACTAAAGCAACTTTCTACATTTTTCTGAAACTTTCTTTTTCAAGTGACCCAAGGCAGTGGGAGGGGATGTGGAGTGCATGACAGAAAAAAAGAGTTCTTGACTATTAACTATTAAAGTAATAAAGTAATAAGAGGTACATAAGCAATATACAAAATTTAATGATGTGCCAGTCTCAGGTTGTATCACCTCAATCATGTACACTTCTTTCTTGATTTTTAGAAAGTATAAGGGCAATACCATTTACTGTTAAAACCATCAGGTCTTCTTGGGATTATTCTATATTTTGCTCCTGAAATGTGACAGCATCAAAAAGTAGACTAAGACCATTTCTAAACAAGAATCATCACCCTGCACAGACTGTAAAGACTAAATCCACAACTTTCATTCCAGCATCACGCTAGTTACAGAACTGGTCTTGATTTTATTTTTTTTTTTTAATATGATTCAATCATCTTGCATGACTAATTTTGACTTGACCTTGTAACAGACAATGGCTGTTTTCCTAACCAGATCTGCCCAATTTCGTGTTATGAGCAGGTCTTACAGCCTGTTGTTAAAAAAGACATTAAATCCTATTTTATAATACAGCAGGCACACATTAGATGCAATTCATCATTGCCAAGGTGATAGTCTGCTCCCAAATTGTCTTTTATAAAACTGAAGAATTGAAATGTACTAAACAGAAAATAATGCAGCCCTGGGAAGGTAATGTTTGTAAGCAGCTATCACTCTTAGAAGATGTTGCTGCAACTGAGCATCTCTTACACTATCTTTTAAGAGTTGGAGATGGATTCTGGCAGAACCAATGTGATTGTAAAAGAAATTCTTTATGACTATTGGAAGGGCTCTTTTCTCCCTTTATAAAAATAATTTGTTCCTTAGAATAAATACAGCCAGTAATAGCAAAAAAATAAAGATCATATTATTTCCTATTTAAGAGCATTAGAAGAGCTAATACTCAACATTTAGCTTTGTGCAAATTTTAAAAGGACTATTAACTCCTCTTCTAAAGGTTATTTTTTAAACAGAGATTGAAATTGGTTGGTTGCAAAGTCACCTTTGTCCAGAGAAGAGCCACAAAGCTCAACATACAATAAACTCTTGATCAAAGGCTTTAACATTAGCTTGTGACACAGCAGTTTGCACAAGACCAGGTAGAAGGACCACTTATTTTCCTTAACTAAGAGGTCAAAAGTGAGACAGACATCAAATTTAATTACTCTTAGGATCCAATTTTATCATAACTCTGCCAACACGCACCATAACTTTGTCTATAATGAACACTACAGCATTTCTGCCTCTAAAGAGTTTTGCATTTTATCTGAGGCTTGAGGTATTCTTAACTTTGTGTGTTAACCTGGACTGAAACAAGCTATCAGGTGTAAATTAGTATTGCTTTTATTGTGATATAAATACTTACCAAATGCTGCTTAAGTTTGGACAAAAATTTTTTCAGTATTTTGTCATGATGTTCTTGAAACCTCAACAGTTTCGGGAAACCAGGAATGAAAAAGCCTAAGAAAAGAAGTTGACCATGTAATAGGTGTGTGTACTATGAAAATAACATTTAAAAAATAAAAAAAGGCATTCAGAGCTTTGAGAACATTATCCTTCTATAAGATCACTGGATCTGAACAGATATTCATAGCAACATTATGATGTCTACATGCAGATACACACATATTCCTGCCTAAATGACTAGAGCAAGACATCAATACGCTCCCTTAGTGACTATTATTAGATTAGTAATGGTAGATGACAGCAGATCCATCAGTCCTACATTAATCACCCACTACTAATGCATGGGGAAACCAAATTTATAATTATTCTTTAAGAAACAAAAAACCACAACCCACACCAACTAAAACTGCTAATGCAAACAGACGTAAATCAGGATTATGCCCAGCAAATTCTTGATAGGAGGGCAAACAGCACAGGCAGCTTGTGGAACTGTCTGCACTGAAGAAACAACCATAAAAAAAGAGAAGGGGGACATTTTACCAAGACTATATAAAAACATATAGTATAAAGTAAAGATTGTGAGCTCACACAACTGAAACAAAGGGCATATTAAAAATCTTGAATAGTTTTAGTGATCATACGCTGGGAAAAGAAAGCACTAAGATCCCCTTCCAATTGAGTTACGAGCAGAGTTTAAAAAGGCTCAAAGCAGACAGGTAAGGCTAGCCAAAAACCTGAAATGTAAAGGAAAACTAGTATAGCTACACAGCAGGAAAAGAAACCATTCAAAGTAGATCCCTCAAAAAGCTGAAGCTGTGTTCAGATCAGAAAAACAGATGAACAAACACTGGTAGTATAAAAATGTGGAAAACAAGCCCACCCAAAAAAAAAACAACTTACAGAAGACATTAAAAAAAAAAAACTATAATAGACTTATTTTCAAACACCTTGGAAGCAGAAAGCTTGACAGAGAATTTGTAGGTTCAACAGGCTGTGAAGATTTTTAGAAGTGCTGAGAGAAGATAAAGTCAAGACTAAAAACAAGTTAAATTTTTGCACGGAAGATACTGGGTACATTCCCAAGTCAGAACCCTAAACAGCTCTAAAAGAACTCAGAAATCAACTAGCTGAAATATCGATTCTATGAAACCTCTTGCTTAAAATTCCAGGAGTCTGGAAAGTGGCTGGCACAATGTCAGCTTTTCCTAAACTGTTTTCAGCCCAATATCAGACCAATATTCAGGCCAATACTCCAAGAGGAAAATGACAGAAACCATAATAAAGAAAGGTGGGGGAAGTGGATGTGCAGATGGATGCAATGCAACAGAGAAGAATCAACCTGGTTTTTACAAAAAGAGGTCGTGTCTCTTCAATCTACTGGGTTTCCCTGAAGCAATCAGTGAGCACGTATGCACAGAGAACAGCAGATAATGCCTATTTGACTTTCCTAAGGTATTTAAGAGCTTCTATCACTGAAGTAGCTTCATCTTTTCAGTCATCTTCATCTCCTAAAGCAACTAATCCAACAAGTTAAAAAAAAGTAAAATAAAAAAAGGACAAAAAGGCTTCACCCATGAAGTTGCATAGGAATTTGTGCTGGGACCTAAGCTATTTGACATGTATCATGTGTCCACACTGTGAACAATGAATCAAGTCTTAGACATCCTTAGCCATTCTTTTGAATTTTGGATAATCTGGAAAAGGCAAGAAGTCCCAGAAATTATCAAAGCATACAACCACTTCTGTGTTAAAAACAGAATAAAATGCTACATCTGATCAGCATGCAGTAAAGAAACAATTGAGGGGAAATACCACCAAGTGCCCATGATGAACAGGTTATGAACGTTCACTGTCTTCTCTAAGGGAAAATCTTGGTGGTTCCAACAAGAAACCATCATGTGGCAGAGCCAAAACAAAAATGGAACAACACAATCCACAGTCAGATGCAATGAATCGTTTAAGGAAGAGAAGTCTATTAAAGACAAAACAAATTTCCACCCTAAGACGTTCCTTCAGAAATTCTTTCAGCCCCAAATACATTTTCCAGGAGATGTTGATCTTTAGTTGCCTTATTCTCAGACACTTCACTGAGCATCTGTTGCTGGTCACTATCAGAGACAGGACACTGGGTTAAATAGCTCTGGTACAACAAATCCATATTCTTGGGCATAAAAAAGGCTACAAAAAAAAAAAACCCTCAAGAGTTGGTTTTTTTTAAATGACAGGCAGTATGGAAACTGGGAGAGGTATGGACCCGCAGAACACATCATTTCAAAAAAATAAAGAAAGAATCATTAAAAAAAGTCCTAAACCAAAAAGAAACACTGTCTAATTATCAATTCTGTAATTCAGTGCATGGTCACTAAGCTGCAAGATTTACTGTCTCACATTCACACAGGTTTAGTGTGTCATGGATACAAACCCACATTCTATCATACTTCAATGTCAGGTTGCATATTACAAAATTTTACTAACACAGGCAAGGTGTTTGGATTTTTTTCTTAATGTAAACAGTGAATGAATACGTGAAAGCTAATTAGCCATCATGAATAACATTCAAAGGTGCTTTTTCCATGGAAAGTTGCTCTTTCAATTTATATATACCAACTCATTATCTTGAATTTTTAAGACTATAAAAACTCCAAGGGAAAGAGCTGTCAAAAACTTGAATAATTTTCAGGGTCAAAAACCTGTATTCTATCATTTAGAGACTACCCATAGAATATGAAACATCAGAGAGGCCAAATTCATCCCTTGATTTCAAGTGGTGTTGTACTAGAAATTAGTCTGGCTATGTATCTAAGATACTTGGGTTGCACTCAAAAAGCATTCCAGGTTTCCAGATCACAGGTAGAAGTGAAAAGCAGATTAAAAAAACTTATTTTTTTAAAAAAAGGTGATAGCCTTGCAAAACGTACAAAAAGGGAAAATAATCAACACGCACTTCCTCTTGGGGGTGGAGAACATCCAGGAACATGGATGGAAGGAGGGAAGGAGGATATCACCGTATGAGAAAGTCTTAAGCAGGAAAAAAGAGCTAGAGACTGTTGGAAATTTGCTAAAAAGCCCAAGTTCTAGATACCATTTACGTTTTCAGGCTTCCAAGAACTACAGCTTTTTGAATTACCACATCACTAACATCTGCAAAAGATGCTGAAATTCCTGGAGTTGTTCCATACCAGCAGCCATGGAATATGCACAGACCATACTAAATTTGGCATGGAAAGAGAGAACAACCAATAACATAAAGTACCAAGACCATGAGAGCAGGAAATGTGGGTGATGCAGAGATAAAACCAAGAAACCCAAAGTTAATGCCTAGATACAAGTCAATCTTCGACTGTGGATTCCTGTCCTGCCAAATGACAGCGTAGCTGCAATATTATTTAACACATTCTGCATTATGTTTCCACTACTATTTCCTTGCTACATTGATGTGTACATAATCACCTTTCAATTGGTTACATGCCCTGAGAGATTAAGGGGAAAGAAAATATCTGATTTTCATTAAGAATTATTTGAAAGATATCAAATATAAAAACAATTATTTACAATTATGGGTGAGCTCCCGTAACATCAAATGACCCCCCAGCGTAAAGCTCCCATTACATCTTATTTTCACTATACAGACAGAACAGCATAGTTCCATTTTCAAGTAATTTACAACTTACATAGGGCAGGTTGAAACCTAATATAAATGACATGAAACTCCATACCATGCATAGCGTGCTTTGGACCAGACAGAAGTTTCACCAAGGCCCAGAAGGCATCTTCTTCATTCATGTACATAAGGAGCAAAGCTGTGATCTGGCTCATTCCCTGGCAATATCCAACTTCCTGAAAACCAGACAGTGAAAATATTAACACGCTGAAAACAAAAGCCTCATAACCCTAAGCTGTTAGTTTTTCCTTGAGCTAGGGGAGGAAAGAGGATGCCTGTCCTGATTGGCGTAAATGTCCTATTTATGGCATCACCAAACACACTTAATATTTAAACATTTAAAATACTGATAGATAGAAGGGGTGATGCACAACCCTTCAACTGAAAAGTAAACTGCAAGTCTTGATTGTTCATTAGAACTCTGTACTGATGCACAAAGTCCTTGTAAGTATTAATAATTCCACATAACTGTATCATTTTATTTCTGAATGAATATATTTTGCTTTTAGTTGTAACCTGGGGATTTTTGGGGGGAGGGAGTACTGCTTTGTTTTGTTTTACAGTCAGGGCACCACCTGATAAGCATAGGAGTTTTCAAGAGTGCCCTATAACTATAAACATGCTCTACAAAAGCAACTCGTAGCAAGCAGGTGCAATAAATACAAAGAAAAAAAAATTTATTGTTCCAAAACTGAACTTGAGTGTTTCCTCTGCTATTAATTTTGATTTTCATGGCAGGAACCAACTGTCACTGTCATTTAGCTGCTCTGATAACCCCACTGATAAAGTATTTGCAAGGACAATGACTTAGTTGTTGGGTAAGTTTTTTCAGGTTTACAAGTTCTTAGCAGAACTTTGCTCTAGAGATAAAACCAAAGCATAAGAACTGCTGTACGTTAAGAGGAAAAACGCAACAATGTAAATGCAAAATCAAAACCTCACTGCAGTATTCCCATCACTACACTTAACAGTTTATTTTAAACATTATTTTTCATGCAACTTGAAGATATTAGTCCAGTGTTCTACAGGAGTTATATAAAAGTTCTTCCAGAGCTTTATTTCTCAGTGTGTCAAGGCTGCTTACAATGAAAAGCTTAAGACAACATAACAAGTGAAAGACATCAAATTCCAGCATTGTAACTTTTTTTTATGAGTCAACAACTGTGAGGAGACAGAAACTGAAACAGGATAGAAAGGTTACATTTCCTAGGACTTTGAAAAATGAAGCAAAGTGGTATTTCATTAGAATATTTGCTTAATTTCACTTTCTTCTTAACGTTACATATTTTTACACTGAATTCTAGGGAGCTGCTGCTGGATATAATGTGAAAAATGTACAAAAATGATCAAAATGGACACAATGAATGAGGCAATAGATCACAAAACAGAGTTAAATGTGGACATAATAGCACTTCTGTTTCTTCTATTTTACGCATGCAGCCAAAAGACATTATAAAATAGCTAGGTTTCTAACCCTTATGTTATAGCCTGGAAACCCCACACTAACAAATTCTCACCCAGGACTGCAGCCAAGATTGAGGGCTTATGTAAAGAAGATGCAGCCTTTAAAACCATTTCCCATTTGTTAGAACACCCCAGGTTATGAAATATGCCTGTTTGCTCCAACATGCATCTTTCTGCAGTGTGCTTTCCTTCCCATCATTCAAATGAATGGGAGGCAAATAATATAATGGGGCAAAAATACCAGTAATATAAAACTCCAGCACAGCATAAATTCATTATTCTTATTAGACACAACACTTGGTTTCAGTCACACTGTACGCACAGTTCAGTGTGCAATAAGATACTCATAAGCAAGATGCTTTGTTTTAACTTCAGCTCAAAATACATCAGCAAACAAATAATTTATTTTTATGTACTTCCAAAGGTCTCTGAAATGTCTGAGAGGTTTTTTGTGGTTTTGTTTTTGTTTTAGGGAGAAAGAAAATACAGACTTGCAAGTTATTATCTTATGGCATGTTCAGAGAAACCATATTAAGTGTGAAGGTACACAACTTACCGTATTATATATGGAATATGCAGCTAAAACATGGAATAAAGATTGTTGCCTGGAGAAATAAGAGTAGAAAAGGAAAATACTATAATATTGTCTTTTGTAAAAACAGAAAAACATGTAAGTAGTAAACTATGTTTTAGAAACCTGTTGCCCCAATTTAACTTGTGTAGCACTAAAAACAGGTCAAACCACACTTTACAGTGGTAAGCATTTCTGATTTCAACCCAACATTATATTTAGCACTTTTCTGATGTTTTATGTGTTGAAAGGTTTCAAAAAATACCTGTAATACCTTGTGAAGACAATGGTGTCAGATCATCATTTTTACAGACAGGTAAAGGGAAACACAGGGTGGGCTACATTTCAAACACTGCTTTATTCTGAATGCCAAACTTTAAACACCCCAGACCTGATTTCTGTGCTTGCAGAATACTAACAGCTGTTACTAATTTCAAACAGAGATGTAGAAGAGTTGAAATACACAAAGTAGACCCAAAGGTGTCTTAATCTTGACACCCAAATTAAAGGCTGCCTTAATGACTCCTACTGTCAAACATTGACTCTGATTCACCATCCTATGCTCAGCCCTCCAGAGTGTATGATCTCCATGTACTTCAGAGTTACAATTATGAAGAGCTTTGTATAGGACCTTCACTTTCTGTAAAAGCAGTGTGACTTGTGAAGGTAGTATGACATGACTGGTTGGGGTGAGAATTTGGAAGTCTGAATGCCCACTTTCACTGAAACTGCTAAAAATTTAACTGAGTTTTGTATACTGTCCAGTGAAATTCCCACTGCTTGTCACTAACCAAATGTATAGAAATAGACATTAACAGGTTAAAAAAAAAGAAAGTATAAGCAAAAAGCTGCGTATTTTCTATTGGGAAGAAAATGCACACTTGGAGAATTTTGCCAAAACATCTAGATTATGGCAGTTTTGTTTGCCTTCTTGCAGAACTGAAGCTTAGCCATTCTTCTGTACTCAAAGTGAAGTATAACTTAAAGTACTAGGTAGTAAGCTGGAGTCTTATTTTACAAAGGCAAACTAAAAGGTCCCAAATGCACACAGGAACCATCTCAACTGGCCAACTTCAATATGAAACTGAACATAAGAGTTCAATCTCATTCACAGGAAGATACATAAAATAATGGTAATTTAGTACTATTTGCACTAGATGATACCACTAAAGACCTGTAAAAGAATGAAACCTTCAAAGAGATGCAGTCTACTTAAAAGTCAAACAAGCTATTGATTTACCCAGGGGACTTTATTTCGTTGCTATGTGAAATTATTTCTGAATTTTTCATTAAGGCATCACTGGAAATGCATAATATATGTACTGTAATTCCAAGATCTATTCCAAGTTGAAATTGCTTTACGCAGCCAAAGACTTTCCCGGGGACTCTGAGGGCGTGCTTACAACACAGTTACAGCGACTGGAGCTGGCTCTGCCTGTGTTAACCCCAAATTGATGGTGTAGCAAGCTTCTAATGCCTACAATGTGTGCAGAAAAACTTCCTGAAGTCCAGAAGCAACACAGCCATTTCTGCATGGCATCACGTCAGTACTACCGAGAGGCAAGGCACGTTAGCTCAAGTATAGATAGCACTGCACAAATATATCTAAACTACAGTGGCTGCACAGAATAGCTCTCAGCCTGGGAATTCCTGCTTTGTACTTCATCCTGTATTGCAGCCATCTGAGATCCCCCATATTTAGTTTGTCCACAAAATACCTAGAACAATATAAGAAAATATTTGTTCTTCGAGAATTGCTTTTTGAAAATAGCAGACTAAACTGAAATAATACAGTCACAGAAGAGAAAAAAAATACCCTCTTCAACTCAGCAGGGCACTGATGCTGCAAGCTGGAAACAATGCTGATGTCTGTATCACTGCTTATTTCACAATTAAGCATTTTTAAAGATGACAGCTACTTAATATTGTTCATCCAATAACCATAAAAAAAAAGAAACATCAACATTCTGAAGATACCCAAAAGCATTAAGGCCTACATATGTAACTAAATAAATGCTCACATATAAAATACTGCAAAAATCCAAAGGAAGGCTAAAATCTCCGGGAAGACAAAAGTTATTAGAGATGCAAAAAGTTACTCTCTCTGAAAATATACCATTAAAATGATTGGGTACTAAGTCTTCATTAATTTATCAGCTTGGAATTCCCATGCTTTTGTATCTACAATATCTGAGACTGTTTTTATTAAATATTAAACCAGATGAGAACAGTTTAGAAATCATTAATTTTTTAATGCTACTGACCACCTCATAATGTGGGAAAATGAATTCATTGGAAGTGGCCATCTGTTTTTGCAGTAGTAACAGTAATTACACCATTGCACAGACAATCCTGCTTTGAAAGTATGGAGCCTACATTCAACATTCTTGTGCAGGTCAAAGAGGCATGATGCAGGTCAAAGCCAGTTTTAAGACAAACAAAAACCAAACCTTTTAATTTACTTACTTAACACCGTATCTGTCTCGAAACATGATATGATCTCTGTATGTTCGATTCACATCAAGATCAATTTGCCTAATATCTGGTGAAGACCCTCGTGCTTGACACTTCAATTTCTAGGAAAACAGTAAAGAACAGAAATGTAGTTTAAAATTGCTTAAGTTTTAAGAACAGAAATTAAGTTTAAAACTCTAAAATAGCGAAAACCTGCCTGCACAACTATACTGAACTACTTGCCACTTCATGATTTAAAATGCTCAGTATGGAAGAGCAACAAGATTACAATTATAACTTCAAAAATATCTGTATACATATATGAATCCTACAGAGTCAGATACATTCACACAGTATAGATGTAAAAAGACCAAACCCATAACACACATTTTTGTGACACACCATTCATTACCTGTATTTAAGACTATGTTTCAGCATTTCTAATTGCTATTTCTCAGGTAGGCACATCACTGGAGGAAGACAAAGTGAATTTTGCTACTCAGGAACAAGAAACTAAGATACAAGACTCCAGACTGGACTTTTAGCAAATGATTTAGTGTGGTTTTCATACTTTTCTTGCCTTTTTTCTAAGCAGAAGTAATAGCTACATAGCTGCCAGTTATTATCCAAGTATAGATAATGCACATTTCTCTAGTAATTTCCTGTCTTTCTGTTCTAATCTAATTTAGTTGTAGAATACCTTCACTTTAGTACTTGCTTTAATGCTTTATAATTAAATCCAATTTTGCAATTGAATACTTAGGAAGCCTGAACAGGTTAGACTGCCACCTTATTTTTTGCACTTAGAATAATTTTCTCTTAACATTCTTTCATTCATCCTCACTTCTGTCCCTAAAAGTTGAGTTTGCAAGACATTTCTAACTGGATTCAACGTGGTATTTTCAAAACATAACATCTGAGCAGGCATTATTAGAGAATACCACTGGCAATCAAGAGGCAAAACTCTACAGATTCTGATTACAAGAAAACAAAAAGGTTTAAAGACAAAAGTAAGAAAAAACAAAGGGATCAAACAGGAACAACAACATCCATTCAGTCTGTTGAATACAACCAGAAGGTTTAGGCACATTGGGAATTACCTGCAAGTCATTGAACCAACTGGTAGCAGCCATTAACCAGCATAATACTAATTACAATCTCAGCTTCATGCACCTTTCTGTATAATTTATAAGTACCAACATCCAGAACAATTTGTCCCCCAAACAGAATAGAAAGGAAAAGAAAATTTATATTTTTACGGTGGCACGAGGACTCATAGAGCCCATGATTTGTTTGGATATAGGAAAAGAAGCACCCCGAGTCCTTGCCATCATGGGAGTCCCTAGTGGGAGTGAAAAGAAACGGAACCTAGAGGCTGAGAAACGGAAAACGCAGAAGATTAAGAGCCAGTAAATGCCCTGCACAAAGGACTGAAAAAAAGCTGTTTGACCTACAGCAAAAGTACATATTTTCCTTCTAATTTTAAGGTGTGCTATTTGTAAATGATACTTGTAATGAGGAGTGTTAATATCACTCCAGGAAACAGGAAAAATGGAGAGCAATAAAATGAGCTTATCGCAAGTAAACAAGCCAGGATAATGAGAGAAGAAATTCCTTCTACTTCTACATCTGAAGCAGAAATATTTTTTGTTCTGCACTGAGCACTAGATGGCATTAATCACCTCTGAAGATGAATTCACCTATTTTAAAATGTTTCTAATTTTTCTTAGTGTTCTTTCCCACAACTACATTATCCAAGGTGAACTCTGTTCTATCCCTTTTGGATCTGCCACTAGTCTTACTTACGAAGTTAAACAAAATCCAATAGTCAGGAAGAGCAGCCTGTCAGACTAAAGAGCAATAAATAATTTAAGGGGAAAATCACAGAGACCAAAATTTAGGTAACATCAATGCCAACATCAATCTTCTCTCATGACCTTACAAGATCCAAAGTCTCAACTCTGAAAAAGTGCTATGAGAATATGCCAGAATCAAACCAGCAATTCATTTCCCCGAACCTCTGGATATCATTTCTTTACGAGGCAGTCAACATTTAAATTCCTAGAGGGAAAAATTCAAACACTCCACAATTCTAAATTGCCTCTCTGTTAGCTAAACTCTCCTTATAATCCTTTAGCAGAGAGAGAGACAGAGAGGAAAAGACAGAGTTTTAAAGGATTCAATTCCCCTTCTGCCTAACTTACTAGCCTGCACATGAACCTTACTCTCTACTCTGGGGTCTGAAGTCTAGCCCTGATGGCCATCAGCTGTATTCACACCCACAGAAAAAGTAGAGTTAGTAAGGAAAAATTTAGAGGAACGTAACCACAATAATTCAGAGGTTGCTTTAACTGCTACTCAAGGTGAGGGGCTGTGGCAGGGGGTTAAGACATGCCTATTTTGTTTATATTCTGACTAGGAGATATGCTTAAGTGGTTGATTTATGCCTGTAGAATTTTGTGGGGTTAACCTACTGGCATCAAGTGCACCTCTGAGAAGACAATCACGTAACCAGACAGTGCTTTGTAAGAGATATCTGTGCTTCACTTGGAGATGAGATGGTAGATAGCCAGCCAGTCCTGGCTTTTAGAAAATTAAGGCACCAACCTCCATCCCCTCCAGACTACTATAACTCCTGTTATTGATACAAGGTGCTTCCTAATAGACAATTCTCAAAGAGCTGCAGTTTCAGTTTTTTCAGGTTTTATTTTTATTTTGCTTTTAGAAAGGCTTTTGCAAGGATTTCTGGATGGGAAATGAAATGAAGAGATCAAATTAATTACATGAATTACAGAAGCAAAAAATAAGCTGGGAAAGTGCTTTTCAATATATAGCCTTTTACCTAGCTAAAACACGCAGTGAAGTTCAATGCAATTTCTAATCCTTTTTTGTTTTAAACACTGAATAACAACAAAAGCATAATAAGGCCCGTGACTTTAGTATATGAAATTTTTTAATTAATATTAAGTGGAAATTCTACAAACTCACATTATAGAAGTCTTTCATTTCTTCTTTCATTTTAGGGACGTCAAGTAGTAAAGACCAGACCTGCCCTCTGAACTGCAGTGGAATTCCTTTATAAATTCTCCTATGAAACTGTAAAAAGAAAATAAAATATGAATGCAGTACAATCTACAATGTTCTGAACAAAAGGAACAATGACATACAACATGCTGAAGAGAAAAAGACAATTATATCAAATATCCTGCCAAAGGGACAACCTGCTGGGGACAAAGTGTTCCAGTGTCTTTTGAGGGACTGAGAGTGTCCAGTGATGCCATCTGGGACCTCTGTTGGTGGAATCAGCAGAAGGACAGGGAACAAAACAGGGACACAGGCCAAAACACTACTTCGTGTGGGTGATGTGTACAAGTCAGGACTTTAGCATGCAGAAAGCTCTATCAAAATTGCACCACCTCTGCTGAGCAGCACTTACTCTACAAATATTGGAAAGATGACTCCAAATTTTGTAATTTAGAACCAAAGAAATCAGATTCTTAGGCAATACAGTATTTCAGGACCAAACAAATGTGTGAGATCATCAAAAAGCCCAGGATGTACCATTTCTAAAGCTAACAGATTTCAGATCATATTTCTAAACCAAGTTTCATAAATGCATATTAAAACATTTGAACAAAAACAACGTATAAAAGATACAATAACAACATATAAAAGATACAATATAGAACAGCCAACCAACAGTGCATGCAATTCTTGGCTGTGAAACAGAAAATTAAATTGCCCATTCCTGACACATTCTGTTCTGACACATAAAGCTTGTATTAGAAACGGGTCAGAAGGGGATAAGTCGGTACCTGTTCCTCACTAGAGTAGCTGTATAAGCTATCTACCATNATTTAGAACCAAAGAAATCAGATTCTTAGGCAATACAGTATTTCAGGACCAAACAAATGTGTGAGATCACCAAAAAGCCCAGGATGTACCATTTCTAAAGCTAACAGATTTCAGATCATATTTCTAAACCAAGTTTCATAAATGCATATTAAAACATTTGAACAAAAACAACGTATAAAAGATACAATAACAACATATAAAAGATACAATATAGAACAGCCAACCAACAGTGCATGCAATTCTTGGCTGTGAAACAGAAAATTAAATTGCCCATTCCTGACACGTTCTGTTCTGACACATAAAGCTTGTATTAGAAACGGGTCAGAAGGGGATAAGTCGGTACCTGTTCCTCACTAGAGTAGCTGTATAAGCTATCTACCATCCTGCCTCTGGCATGCCACTGCTCTTGCACTCTCATTCAGTTGTATGGTTCTTAGTGGGCTTATTTCAAAAAAATCAGGAGCACTGACAACTCTTCCTGTTCTCTTCTGACTTGCATCTCTTCATGCTGCAGCATTTAGGAGCATGAAGATCCTCTAAACAGAGAAAGACGGAGTAGTCATCTGATGTCTTGGCTTTATGCAGCCAGGAGAGACTCAAGTAAGCAAAGCCTCAGAGCTACCGAATCCTAGTAATTCTAAAAACACGCACACAAAAAAGTTCTCATCCTTCTGGAGATGTGTCAAAGAAGACTTTCTTAGAAATCTTTCTGAAGTTCTACCTTTGTTTTAATGATGGCACAGAAAGAAAATTAGATTTAAAAGAGAAAAAAGCACACACATCCTCTCTTTAAACAATTACATATTCTTTGTATCAATCTACAATGAAAGTTAGAACTTAGGAATTTCAGCTGAAGAAGCCATCACTTCCTTAAAACATTTAACACTTATGTTTGTAACCTAAGAAATATTTTATAAGAAATGTCCTCCTCAAGGACAGGATCCTTTTTTCTTTCTCACATATTTCATGGCTCTAGTTTCGAAGATTAATGAACCCCCTCCTTGCAGTAAATTTGCAAACCTCCTGCTGTTTGGGATAGATCAGATCTTTGAAGGTATCTTTTTATGCCAGCAAGGATTCGTGTCTGGATTTTAAAATGTGTGACTCTTACACAGGTATTTTGACTGCTTTCTGACAGAAACAAAACTTTGGAGGGTTATAAGTTTTTTTTTTTTGCTTGTCCCCTTTTCAATTAAAATTTTAAACTTGTATAAGATGTAACAGCAATCCTGGAGGCTGCCCACAAAGAAAATGTTGTGTTTTTTAAAGAAAACTTTGCTGCTTTAATATTAAGATTGCATAAGTAGCAACACTTTAAGTGTGAGCACAGTTATGCTAGTACAGCTTCTTGTGCAAGGATAAAGAACAAGGATCAGTGCTACAAAGCACTTCTACAGATGTTCTTGAAGACTTCAGCTCACACAGAGAACTTCAGTGTGTGCCAACCCAGACACAAGGATAACTGCTGTCAAGAGAGGATAATTCCGTCTTCTGAAAGCCAAGCAACACCAATCACAGTGCAGTCACCCTACGAAGAGATCAGCCTGTCTACTGGAAACCAGAATGAACTAAATTTGTGAAATATTTTCTGGAAACTTGAAGGAAAAAAAAAATAACAGTATTATACACGCCCAGTGACATGTAGCTGTATTCCTTAGACCCATGGTACAGCAACAGTGTACCTTGCTAACAAAGATTTTTGCCAGATAATTATGATTTTGTAATTTGTTTTCAAATGTCCCCAACAATCACAAAGTTATTAATGAAGAGAACTGGTTGAAGAAGAAATTCAAGATGACTTCTGCTCTAAATTAATCTTTTAGGAGATGGTCAGGTGGGCATCAAAGGCCAGAAATAAGTCTTCATAATAATAGTTTTGCATTGAAACAGAACTGAAACAAATTCAAAACATCCAAAGTGTTGTTTGCTTTTTTTTTTTTTAAGAGAAAGCTGAAGGAGAACATCAACCAGTTTCAGAGGAACTGATGGCATTTACAGTTTTCCCATTTTCTGCACTTCCCAGACTGAAACAGCCCTTGAAGTAGTAAGTAAAAGAGCCCTTGAAGTAGTAGATACTCAGTAGACCTGAGATAGAGAATTGTGGAAATGCTTTTCAAAGAAAAGTTTGAAAATTCAGTTGGCAAAAATAACTTTTAAAAGATGGGAAAGGACAGAGGCACCAGCAAACGTTCCAGTAGCTAAGATCAAAATTATTGCACTACCTCACAGAGTAATCCTAAAGAACATTCAGAGCTCCTTGCAAACCATTTTAGATCAGTATTTAGATGACTGCTGTTCCAATTACTCTTTTATTTAAGCACAGAAACCAGCTCTCAGTCATTCTAAGTTGTTACTTAGACTCAACGGAAAACAAGACTAAGGATTTTTACTGTCTGACCCACATAGAAAAGAAAAATGTAACTCAAGAACAGAACTTTCATGGCACAAATTCCATTACACAAAAGATAACATGGAAACAAGTGTTTATAATTTTATATATGGGGTGTTTCAAAATGATGGACGCAATTTCAATTGTAGGCCCATTTCAAATGGGTCCATCTTTTGAAACACCCTGTACAATGGAAAACTGTCAGAAGTGGCTGATATGTCAGAGGACCATGCTGCCACCCAGAGGGACATCAACAAGCTGAGCTGACAAGAACCTCATAAGTTCAACAAGGAGAGAGGTGAAGTCCTAGACCTGGGGAGGAACAACCCCATGCACCAGCACATGCTGGGAGCTGCCCAGCTGGAAAGCAGCTTGGCAGAAAAGGACCTGGGGGTTCTGGTGGACACCAAGTTGAACACGAGCCAGCAATATACCCTTGCCACAAAGTATAAAAATGGTGTCCTGGGCTGCAAGAATTGCCTGCAGGTCGAGGGAGGTGATTCTTCCCCTCTGCGCATCAGTGGTGAGACCACACCTGGAGTAATGTGTCCACATCTGGGCTTCTTGGTAAAAGAGAGACATGGTCATACCAGAGAGAATCCAACCAAGGGCCACACATGATTAAAGGTCTGGAACATCTGTCCTGTGATGAAAGGATGAGAGAGCAGGGACTGTTCAGGCTGGAGAAGAGAGGGCTCAGGAGGATCTTGTCCATATGTATAAATACCTGAAGGGAGGGTGCAAAAAGGGCAGAGCCAGGCTGTTTTCAGTGGTGCCCAGTGACAGGATCAGAGACAAAAGGCACAAACTGAAACACAAGAGGTTCCCTCTGAACATCTGGATATTCTTTTTTTACTGTGAGGGTGACGGAGCACTGGCACAGGTTATCCAGGGATGTTGTGAAGCCTCCATCCTTGGAGGTATCAAAAGCCATCTGGACATGGTCCTGGGCAGCTGGCTGTAGGTGGCCCTGCTTAAGCAGAGAGGTTGGATCAGATGACCTCCAGAGGTCCCTTCCAATCTCCACCATATTGCATGACTCTGTGTGATTCTGCATCTCAGGGAGTGGAGGGGGCAGAGGGGTGGGGGTGGGAGGGAAGGGACAGGACGGGTCAGGGTGACACACACATGCTTCACAGAAAAAAAATCATTTCTGATAATCATTCAGTCACCAAACAGTTAAAAATCATAAATGAGCAAACTGATTATTAGCTAATTTAATATCTAGTGCCCTCTTCTGTCTTTTATTTCCATATGTAATACAAGGTTGAAAAAATGTTGAGAAACTGGGTTGGGTCTATATACTTGCAGAACCCTAATCTACTTGTTTTTTCCCTCTGAATTTATTACACTAAAAAAAGTAGAAAATTCAGCAAGTTACTTTTCTTTTTCTTCTGCTTCTGGGGAGATGAAAATTAAGGCTTTCATAAGATAATAGCTCAAAACAAAATACAAGTATATAATCTCAGAGTTCAGATATATGTTGTATGAAAATATGCATAATTCCAAGAATGGTGTTATAGAATCTGGGATGTTTCCATCAGCATAGGACACAGAAAAAAGAAAGTCACTCTCAGTAGATATAATTATATAAAAGCAACTTAAATAAAAATACAGGTTCAAATTCAGTATTGCATCTAAACTGACATTCAGCAAGGATATCTGTTATAAACTCTTGTGATTATTACTAATACTCCTAGAACCACTCTGGTTGGAAAAGACCTTCCAGGTCATCGAGCCCAACCATCAACCTAGGTCTGTCAAGTCCATCACTAAACCACATCCCCAAGGGCCATATCCAAATGTGTTTTGAATACCTCCAGGGATGGTGATGCCACCACCTCCCTGGGCAGCCTGTTCCAATGCCTTTTTCAATACTTTTTCCAATTATTTTTAAGTATATAGGACAAGCACACAGTAGATGAAACCCTACCATCTGCAAATACAGAAAAAGCTTCTCAGGCAAAAAGAAATCAAACCTGTAAATTGGACCTTCTCATTGTGAAACAAGACAACATAGAGAATTAATTCAAAGGCTTACAAAGCAAGAAGGAAAAAAACCTTTCAAATTTGGAATATTCCAGATTAGCCATCATCTCAAATAACAAGGTCCATAACATCCAACATTCAGTGCGGCCTCTATGCAAAAAACCTGGAAAACATACAACCTTCCCCCTTCCCCAGTCTCTTAAACTCATAAACCCAACTAGTCCCAGGACAAGAAACGAGGCCACTATCATACAGCACTAGTTAGAAGAGTGGGAACTGGCGTTCTCACTGCTGCAAGATAAAAATCTGGTTTTCTTAAAAATAAAGCTTTCTCAGCTATGTCAGGAAGAGCTGCACAAGCAGCAGAGGGACTCTGCCACCTCAAAAAGAATCAGTGATTAGAAGCATAAGAATTAAAATCTGAAGTCTGACAAGAAAGTATATTTATAATGAAAAGAAAATATATTTATAAAGGCTGCTGCCTTTAGAGGTTCTTCAGCTTCTGTGGGTTGTATAAAAGGAGGGAAAAGTGCAAATACAAGAATTGCTCAAGCCCATTCAAAAAATCTCAGGAATGCAAAGAGGGTTCTTCATTAAGGCTCTGTGTTCAGACTCCAAACTAAGTGGGGACTTGATTATTATATTCTGTGTGAATGCCTGAACAGCTGGAAATTGCCAGCTACCCTGATTGCTCCTCTTCTTCCTTTCCCTCTCAATTTAGGCAACTTCAATCACAGACAGATGAAGGTAGACAGTGAAAGACAAACACTTTGGTGGAAATACTCAAAGGGGAATATAACGCACAACAGTTTTATTTAATCTTTCCTGAAAGTTATGATCATACTAAGTCAGGAAAGATTTACTGTCTGTGGTGGTTGATTGAACCTGGGATTATTAAGCAGAATACAAACAGGAAATAAAAGTGTAAGTTAGAGAAAGACCACATTGAAACACAAACTTTGCTGCTCTGTGACACTTCCTGCACAAGAAATGACTGATGGGGAGATGAAAGCTTTGTTTTGACAAGTATCAGTCGCACAAAGACACAGGGACAGTCACACACTTCAGACACTGGGGTCTATAAGAATTACAATGACTCCACTAAAACAATGCCTAAATGATCACATAGGAATCAAGGAGTTTTACACACGGTTATGGAATTGTACATGGGTTCATTTTATTCTGTCATCCTTCATTACCTCTAAACCATTACTCAAATACGGCAGAGACTGGCACATTTCTTGTCTCAGTGTGACCACTCTTCCATCTCTTTCCAGTTCCTCATGGTCACACATTGCTACCTTCCACTCCCCCTCCCCACTCCCCATCTTTTCATTTTCTCTTTTTTTTAAATTAGGTCTAAGCACAGAAGTTCTAATGGGAACACAGCATGAAGTTCCCAGAGCCCCTGTCTCTCTCCCGAGATATTCTTCTGTAAGAAAGATCAGGGAAAGATGTAAATTGAAGCAACTTGCCCACACACACACACATCACTGTGTTAATGTTTCTCATAATTCTCCTTGTGAAGTTATGACAGAAAAAAATAAGGAAGCAGCCCATAGGCAGCTCCGCAAGAGTATTAAATGATTTGCAATTAAGCATATGACAGTTTTAGATAGTGTAATGAAATACATGGAGTCATTTACAGTATGTGTACTGTATGAACAGATTTCCTCAAGCCAAAACTCTCAGCTGTATATTATGAAGGTTCATTACAAATGGGCTGTCTAAAAGCCCTGTACTTTGTACATACTTGCTCTGTCCCTGGGACCATCTCCTTCTCTCACTCTCCCTTGCTCTCCTCGTAACAACACAGGTATCTCTCAAGTATGACATTTCCCCAAACCAAGCCATCACAACAATAACCTATAACCCTACAACATTATTACTGGTGGTGTTGCTGCAGCGTTCCCTTCTCCGCTGTTTCTAAACAATACTGATTTCAGAAGCAGTCTGACTGCATAGAAACCTTGGGAATGTCAGGGGAAGTGAGTCTTTTAAGATACAGACTGTTCATTTTCTTTAGCAATTTGTTCCTCTAGTGTTAACCACTTTATGCAATCAAGTGAGGACAGAAGGCAAGCATCAGGAATTGTTCTTGCAACTATTTCTTCTGCACTTCAAGAGGGCAAGTATGGAAAACTGGTGCATTCTTCCAACACCATTAGGTTAAAACTGTCTTTATTTGTGAGTGTTGTACAACCCTAAGAACACCACCAGGCTTTCCATAAAGAGCAGTGACAAATAATGTCTGACTTTCCACTGCATGATTAGGAGGAGGAAGAGGCTGATTCTTCATTCTGTATGTTCCCGTTCACTTGTCACATAAGATGTGAGTAAGAATAAGGAAAACACCCTTGTTTTTAAAGTCTCATATTCCACCAGAGTTCAACAATCAATGAAAATTTTTCCTAGCCTAAAGCAAAGTTCATCCTCTTCATGAACATATTGAATTACTGCTGCCACTATTTATAACTCAGCCTATAATTTGTTACATGAAGTGAAACTCTTTATGCTCAGCTGACCTGCTACACCTTCTGCATGCTTAGTGACCAGAGGATTATTCGGTTAAGTCAGTGTGTAAGGGACTGATGTCACTGAAGAGGAAGATCGCTGCTGCTGCTGAGATAACACACAGCCATTGTGTCACCAGAAAGGTCAGATTTAACATTCTCTTTGCAAATGAAGCAGCTGCTACACAGTTTTTTCAATCATCCCTTTGATTTGGGAGCATACCTAATCCTTCAAATCATCCAATCACCAGAGTAAAGAAACAAAGCCACGAGTGTTATGACCTCTACCTTCTCCTTCCAGAGATGACAGGACAGAAAGCAGGATTACAAGAAAAGCTTGGGAAACAAATTATTTTATACATTCACTTAATATTTTAAGAAAATTAATTTGCTAGCTTCTTAGTTACACCCTGAAAAACACCAACCACTGCCTTTGGTATTTTTAACAAAAGCAAAATGCAAGATGTAGTAACTGGTCTCGAAACCAAAGGTAGGAAGCAGACATGAAGAGTAAGGGACGTGCTGAGTAAGCTTCTTCTACTTTAATTGTAGTATCTCTGCTCCCTGCTCATCAGGCTAACAAGGTCTCAATCTCTCCCTTTAAAGTTTTCCACTTTGCACAGAATAATTTACTAAAACAAAATGCTAGGGAGTAAGCTAACGCTGCGGGCTAGTCATCCAGGCTGTTGTCCTTTAGTCCTCAGCAAAATACAGGTGGATCAGCAGCATCAGAAAATACCAACAGAATCCCTGACAGAAAATGCAAGTTTTATACCCTAGAGAGGAGAAGAAATCTGAATTTGGAAACCTTGTATTCTGTGCATTATTCACGAAACAGCAACAGGAACAGTTATGAAAACCTCCTCAGAACATAGTGTTGGGAATACAGCCTCTCCAGCAAGTTTTTTCCCAGTTTAAATTCTTCCACAATTTTAAGACAGCCAAGACTACAATTCCAGCAAATAAACTACTCACATGAAAATCTCTACCTGGCTTTTAAAGCAAGTAAAAGCACTTAGCACTTAATAGCATACCTAACATAACCCACTTTCTATCATTACCTTCAGACCATTATTTGTTGTCTGAGTAGGATAAAAATAACTCTGTAACTAAAAATCCCCAAAGCAATTTAAAAATTATTAATGGGTGAATTCACTTCCTTAAAATTTACCTTCAGCTTCACACAGAAAATAATTTTACTTTCTTTTTTTTTTTTGGTTAAGTCAAGAAATGTAGCAATGTTGGGAACTAAGTAGTTGCCAGCAGATTTCAGTTCTTTCATATTGATTCCAAAATAAAAAAAGCCCATCAAGGTATAAAGTATTCTATTCAAAAGCAGATCCCATCCATACCATCAAAAGAATTCAGTTCTCTTGAAGATTATGAATGCTGTGCTGCACATGATTCACAGGAAAAACAGACTTATCCCTAGGGGCACAGGGCACTGAGTGGGCTTCCTATACTTTTTTACCTTCTAAAATACTCAGTGCAACTCTCCTTTTAACAAAGCAACCAGATATCCTGGGATATCCTAAGATATCTGTGCTGACAAGTGTGATAATTTAAACATCAAACTATATGCCTTGTGTTATGACTAATCAGTTTCCTTGGAGAGTTATTCAAGGTGGTTTTCACTGATCCATGACCGTAAGCTACCCTAGGCCCTTCAGTAAACATCAGCTGCTAAAGAAAAAAGTAGAAAAAACTGAAAACATAGATCAATAACAAAAAAACTCACAGATCTTAATGACACCAGTAACTTCAAAGAGTAACTTTAAATTTAAATACTAATTAGTACAGTAATATCCACATACAAAGGAATAAAAAAAGGAAAGTTAAAATTCAAAACCCTTTAAATGGGATTTATGATTTTATGATCTCTTGTGAGACCAGAACTGGACACAATGCTCCAGGTGGGAAGTCCCCAACATAAGGAGGACATGGAGCTGTTGGAGTGAGGCCAGAGGAGGGCCAAGAAGGTGATCAGAGGGCTGAAGCACCTCTCCTATGAAGACAAGCTGAGAGAGTAGGGGTTGTTCAGCCTGGAGAAGAGAAGGCTCCAGGGAGAGCTTAGAGCACCTTCCAGTACCTGAAGGGGTTCCAGGAAAGCTGGAGAGGGACTTCTGACACAGCCACGGAGTGATAGGACAAGGGGGAACGGTTTCAAACTAAAGAAAGGTAGATTTATATTGGATATTAAGAAGTTCTTTGCTGTGAGGTTGATGAGACACTGGCCCAGGTTGCCCAGAGAAGCTGTGGCTGCCCCTCCCTGGCAATGTTCAAGGCCAGGTTGGATGAGGCTTGGAGCAACCTGGTCTGGTGGGAGGTGTCCCTGCCCATGGCAGAAGGGTTGGAAAGAGGTGATCTTTAAGGTCCCTCCCAACCCAAACCCTTCTGTGATTCTATGATTCCTGAGGAACTCAGCTATACTCATTTAAAGGTGTCCCCTCTTTTCCAGCTTATAAAGATTTTTCTTTTTTCCCTCTCCTTTGCATTCTTAAAATTTACATCAAACAACTTCAGCTCTCTGCAAGACAAGACAGGCAGGTCTGCTCCACAGTTTATTCTGCAGAAGTGAACGCAGTATGCTGTGTGATCCCAGTTCCAATCCTGCAGTGCAAGTGCAAAGCAGTACAGCTCAGAACTATTACTATGAATATGTTAGAGAGCTTAGGTAATATTGCACTTAGAAATTGCTTGCACATGACCACGAGGTTCATTGGGTTGTTATTATTCTTTGATTATGATGTATTTTTGCATTTTGGAAGAATAAAAAGCATTTTTCTTTCAGTCTGTGTTCTATTGGTTTGGGGTTTTTTTCAGATCTCAAATAGACAATCTAATTTAAGGTTATACACTTATTCAGAAGTGATAGCTAATGAAAGAAGCACACATAACCTTACCTTTTCACTATTCTTGTATTTTTCCCAGCTTTTCAGCATCTTAATCCATTTTGTAGTTCTTTCAATTTCAAGGTGCTTTTGCTAAAAAAAAAATACCAGATATGTTAAACTTTTCAAAATTTTAATTTATTTGTTTTTCTAAAAATATTGAGAAAAAGTTTAACACAGCATTATTTAACACAGCATTTTGTAAGAGGAGTTTAAGTACAAGATTTATAAAGATTCTTCTCTATACACTTCTGGCAAGTACAAAAAACCTTCAATTTGCTTTTATACTCAGTAAGTTTCCAGGCAAATAATTTCTGCTGCAAGCTTCTTAGAAGTTAGGCGAGTCTGAAATTAGGATCTTCCTTACCCAGATCTCCCCTAGACATAATATGCTACTGTTTTCCAGCAATCACACAAGCCATCCCTTCTTAAAAGGCACAAAGTTAACAGGGCACAAAGTACATGGAGAAAAACAAGTCCATGCAAGAGTGATAGGACAGTAGCAAAAGTGGGAATAAACTTTAATTCTGGACACTAAAAGCTAGAAAGCCTTGCTATAATCCTCATCCTTTTCCTGGTACCTATGGCCCTGTATCTTAACATCAAGGATCTCTTCTAAAGGTACCATCTTCTTGCTTAAATTATATTACTGACAAGAATATTTCAGTAACAAGGTGATAAAAATGAGAATTCAAAACAAAACAAACTCGATCTGCTCAAAATAAATAGTTGCATCAAGTAGTATAACATATTTTAATTCTACACATTATTTGTATTATATATGGCTTTAAAAGCATGGGACATCCCTACTACCTTAAAGATTGCCATTCAGCCTATGAAAACCGTGCTCCAGTTGCCATCAACTTCTTGAATTTGAGAGCCAAGCGAGCACTTGGAATAATCAACTTTAGTCCCTGGAATTTCAAGGCACTTTGGCTTTTCACAGTCATAAATCTGTATTTTGTTGGCTCTAATGATAAGAAGAGTTTTAGTACGTATCTTTACAGCCCAGTTTTACATGCTGTAAAGCAGGCAAAGTGTCTGTGATTATACTATAAAGTCAACTATTAACTGTACCTTTTAAAAAAAATTTTACTACACTCTTTCAACTCTTTAATAATGCTTTGGAGCTGAGGATCAACAGTGGCAAAGCTGAAGCAGAAAAATGTATGTGTGGTGTGGCTATTGCTTTTTCTTCAAAGGTGAATATAAATATTTGGGTTTTTTGTACAGGACAGCCCCTATATCTCCAACTTCAAATCCAAGGTTTAATAAAGACAGGAAGGATATTCCATTTCATATGGTTAGTGATGCAACCTGGTAACAATGTAAGAGTTTAATTTCAAAGCTCTGCAGGATACTGAAAACTTATGAATAGTTTCATTAACTGCATCTGAAATGTTGGGGGAAAATATGAAAGAAAATTATTACTTATTATCTCAATAGAATTCTCATTTTACTTCTAGCTTTTACTCATCAGAATTTGTGCATTCTTTCTTGGCTATCATTGCAACAAAATGGGCAAAGGATTTCTTTAATCCAGGAACCCAAAGCTTTGCACTTGCGGAAGAACAAGCTGATGACTGTTTAGGTCCACCTCAACTGTGATTCAGTCCATGATGTGTCTTGGAAATAAATTGTTTGGGGGTTATTTTTACTTGGATCACACTGGCATAAGTCTGACATAAATATAAGAAAATTATGGGAAAAGAAGTGCCTCTACTCTTTCAACCTTATCTAACTATTCATGTTGCAATCACATTCTTGTTCAGGTTCCATGTTGGATTTGGTAATATTTTGACCACTTATTATTTTTTTCTAATTAGTTTTTAAAATTATTTAAAACACTTTTCTTAAGACTTAGAGAGGAACTGTAGAAAAACTACTGCCTCCCAGAGTTCATAGATTTCACAACACTGTTTCTGATTCTTCTCCACATTCACAATCTTTTTAAGAAATCAGCATTTTTAACATCTCTTAAAGCAGCTGTTCTCTAGGCATAGTTTAGGTTGCAGGAATAACACTGCCATCAAGTCAGGAAAGGTCTCTGCCCTCAACAGGTTGTTCAGATAATTGGTAAGAAAAAGAAAACCCTATCTGCTCCCAGAGTCTTTTTGTTTGTACGTTTGATCTACTTTCAAGATTTTTGGTCTTTTGAGCCAGAAGCTCACTTCAATTGTATGTTTGTTCAAGCTTTTATGTCTTCTGTGTCAATTTATCCCAGTTCTCAAGTGATGCTACTGTAGTCAAAACAGCAATTATTTCTGTGTTCAGCTGCTGGAAACTTTTAGCTATTTTTTTTTTCCAGTTTGAATTATGTTCACTTTCATCTCTAAACAGGTGCAACACTGAAAACATGGACAGATCTGATGCAGCTCATTGCAGAGCAGAGCGATGCTGCTGCTGCTCTTTCAGGCAAGTTCCATGTAGTTGTCACAAAAAAAAAACAAAAATAAAATAGAAATCCATTTATCTGTCTTCTGAGTACGTTTTGAAGCATTTTTGCCATTGGCAATAACAGAATCCCTAACAGAAGCAGAGAAGCTTTCTTACTCGTGTCAGTAAATAATAAACTACTGAAAGCAAAAAAGCATGAAGTTGGCAAGCATCCACCTTCTGTACAGCACTCCACCTTCCTGGAGAGCAAGGGTGCTAGAGCTGAGGCTTGAAGCAGTGCTTTAGCAGAAGCCTCAGACAAAGCAAGAATTTGCTGAACTGTTTCCTGTAGAATATAATCAAGTAAACCAAAGATAAAACCAAACAAACTGAAAATTACTTACAAAACATCTCCTAGCACTTCAAAAACAGAGTCAGACACAGACTCCACATTTCCTGAGGCCAGTTCTCTGTCTACTTTTCTCCTCTAGATGATCTTTCCTCCCCTAGTTTTTTCTCAGATGTGCTGGATGAGTCATCTGAAGTTAAGCAGTTCATAAGGTAGGACAATGATTCAATGCTTTTAAGTCCCCAGATGCCCAGCAAGGTCAAGCATCAAAGTTAGTCTGTATTCACAATAATAATTCCTACTCTAAAAGTATTATGCACGTAAATACACACACATACCTATAAATACACACACAGAAATCCCAGCTTAAGCTTTTCACTAGAATTTATATGGAGAATAGAGATTCAAAATTCACAAGGACACACAGCCCTTTACATCAGTTGCAAATTAAATGAAAACATGACTTTGGGATAGTCTTTAAAATTTCCAAGGCAATAGGAAAGCATAAATAGTTCCAAATAAGTGACTTTAAAAGAAATTGCATAGAAAGCTTTTAGTCTTAGCCTACACTAACGTGACACACTAATTATCCTATGAATGGTATCTTGAAAATTGTAAAGACTCAAACACTGTTGACAGAGGACAAATAAACTTCAAGCCAGCAGAGGTCAGGATATTACCAGGAGTATAACCAGGAGCCTCATACAGGAGAATTACTGTAGGATTATAAAAGACTTGCACTAGATTCACAATTTAACAGTGATTCAATAAATACAGTTTCTACACTGACATTTTGTCTGAGACAGCATGAATACAGTATGGGACAGAGAACTAAGCCTTAAATTATGGGGGGAAAATAGAGTCTAACTACAAAGTCATGGTGAATCAGAGCTTCAAAACACATATAGCAAAATAACTCCAAGCTGCCTAATATTTACATTCACAGACTCACCACCCCACTGTGTCCTTCTGATGGAAATGAAGTTATATCTACACTTACTGTGTTATTAAATGTAATGAAACATGGCAGGAAAATGCAACTCTTTCTGGCTATGTACACAGACACACGTGAACCAACACAAGACAAAAACGACTCAGAAGTTTCCTTCTTCTATGAAAAACATTTCTTACTAGTCCTGATTGAAGCTCAATACAATTCATTTTCATAAGCACCACTGCTCTTAGCACTCAGGAGCTGAGCTGCCTTAAAACAAGTCATTCCATCCTTTTTCCCAGACACTCTACTGATTTGTGCAGCCAAGGGGGCCAACTTTAAACTTAAAGCTTTCAAATTTTTTATTCTCGAGTTTTCTGATGATACAGAAGATCAGTATGGACAATCGAGAAGGATCTGATCTGGTCTTGGAGGTAACAACAGGCCTGACAGACCAAGGGCAAATACCAATAGTACCTAGGCCTAGACAAGCAAAAGTTCAGTTACTGGTGATTAATAGAAGTTTTCCATGTTCCCAAAACATCAGTTCCCAAACTTCTCCAGTACCCTCTAGGAGCAGAAGGATTTTTGGACTAGGGTCTGCACCAGCTGCTGACAGGCCTTGCATGTCCAGAGTACACCTGGCTTG
The DNA here is from genome assembly GCA_013398125.1 of Aegotheles bennettii. NCBI lineage: Eukaryota > Metazoa > Chordata > Aves > Caprimulgiformes > Aegothelidae > Aegotheles > Aegotheles bennettii. The sequence goes on along the minus strand of VZRW01011296.1, from coordinate 246,505 downwards.
TCAACTCAACATTACAAGGGAGGCCATCACATTTCAGTGGCCACCAGGATATTTGTCACCATCTACCAAACTAGAAAAGCATGCTGCGCTCCTCAGGGAATGGCAGTGTACTCCTCAGCATCAAAGTCACCACCTCACTTGGACAATCCATCCACCCCACACAGCTGATGACAGCTCATGACACAGAGACAATAGCCTTTCAGGGCAGACCCGGGTGTGATCTCTCAAGTAGCTGTTTCCTTTACTAGGTCATATAATGGGCAAGGAAAACTTGTGTCTCATTGCAACACATCAATGTAAGATCCTGTGAGCCCCAAGGGATGTGTGGGCAAGTTAACACGCTCAAGTACGACAGTTCTCACGGGACTTAAAACATGTTTCTTTGGGAATGCAAACCACTAAAATGCTTCATCTCCTCATTTCATGATGATTTGTATTTAAAAAGTCATAAATCCGTAAACATTTACTTTCTACTCAAAAAACAAAGACACCAGACTTACCTTTTCTATTGCTACATCATGGACAGGAAGTTCCTCTGGACTGCAAACAAAGACAAAGTTCCTATTACTCTTGGTTATTCTTGACACAAAGACATTTCTGTATAGGTTCTTACAAGTAATCTTTTACAGCAGCAATATGTAGTAACAAATAAATAAGAATTTTGAACTTTATAGAACTAAGACAATGACATACAGGAACCATTGGAATTCATCTTTTAAACACAGCAAAACTCACAATATTTTAAGTACAGAACTAGAATTAATTCCATCTCAAACCTTCTAAATCAATTACATAGCTTCAAAAGACAGTAAGTTCATTTTTTCTCTAGTAAAAGCATCCTGTGCTGTATTATTGAACTGAAACCTAAGTGAATTTTTAATTTTGTTTATTAGACCATACTACTGTTAGCTGAAATACCCCTATAAAGTTTTTGTCCTTTACTACTGTGCCCTGTGAAATGCACTGAAACTTTGCTTGACTTGAGAGTTAACGTCCATCTTCTCAAAACTCTACGAACGTCGCTCTTAATAAGAGGGAGGAGGTAGTAGGAAACATCCAACAAAAATCAGTTTTATTACTAGGTATCTAATCAATACTTACAAATACAGTCCTTTCACTTCTTAACATAACTCTAAAAAGGCCGGCTATGAATTGAAAGCTTGAAAAGCAGCCTTTCAACAGATATATTTTCAGACGTTCTATTATTTTAGTTTTATTCTGAGGACTCTAACTTCCGTGTTTTTTAATCAAAGAAACTTGTGTTTTTCCTTATCAAAAGTAACTGGACCACTTTGATGACAAATAAGCTTGCCTTCATCTGCCTGCATCATCTGCAGCTTCTGAAAGCACAGCAGCTCATCTGAGAGTAGCAAGACTCCCTTTTGTCTGCTCTACAGATCAGATAAATAACACACCCAACCAACCCCTGTTTAAAATGGACTAAAGAGCAGGAACTATGTGAAATCCTTTTAAAAAAAATATCCTACTGAGTTTTGGTATTATGAAAAAATTCCTACCCACATCACTATAGCAAGCACATTAAAACCCAGTATTTTAGACCTGTATCAAAAACTGTGGACGGGCAAAAAAACCCCTGAGAAAGGCTACAAAAGTAGTTGCTGTTGGCAGTCAGTGTAGGAACAGCCCAATGCAAAGTGCTTGAATTATATTTCATCTCATTTATGTCATTTAAAAGATGCAGTTTGAGATTCAGAAGTTATATTTTAATAAAGAAATACAATTTAATTATTTCATCTAACGGAAAAGCTTGCTCCAATCAACACCCTTTCAGAGACTGCACACATAAGACAAATTTTCCAGCACACAGTCTAGAAACAAATTTAAAAACTAAAGTTTTTCTTTTGAACAGCATTGAAAAAAGCATAATCAGTTCGTTTCGAAGCACTTCCCAAATATCTAAAAGTTTTCTGGAAGAACAATATCAAAACCCAAAAAAACCCTGAACAGCATCTGTCTAATGCATTAGAAATAGCCTATATTCAGTTTGTAAGTGCTATAACATCACTGTATTGTGCACATTTCCATACAACTACATTAACAAATGGTAAGTAAGGCCTTTGTGTGCTAAATATCACCTCAAAATTAAGTTTATTCGAATAGAAGTAAAACAAAAATAAGCAAAGGGGAAGAAAAAAAACCCCTCAATTTGATAACCTGCTTGGGGTTTTCTGTTGTTTCATTTGGTGTTAAACACAAAGATTGCTGAGTCTTTCGAACATCACTTAGAATTTTCAGTTCTTTAGCAACAACTTCTTCTCTCCCCATGCCAAATTTCTGAATCATCTCCCCAGCTGCAGGCACTGTCTGCCTCCACCAGAAGCATCAGTCTCACACAGCAAGATGGGCACACAGCAGCCTCATTCTTCTTGGCCCAACAAGAGCACAGAGGCAGCTGCCAGCACACCCAACACTTCTTCCCCCAGTGTGCAGGACACTGATCTGACAGCTCCGCATCCCCACAGACTCACATCTGACAGGCACTCCTCAACAAGTACGACCTGACAGCTTATCTTCTCATTTGCTAACCTGGCATGGAAGCTAATCACATGAAAGATTAATCAAGCCTTCTTTTCTCACAAAGAATGAATCTCGAGGATTTAGTAAGGCATTGTTCTTTGCTCATTTTGCAAGTTATCGTCCATGTGCAAACAACAGGCACGGCTGAACCTACCTAGCTGTGAAGGTTCTTTTGCCCAGGGAAGCAGACACCATACTGCCTTCACTAAATTAATCCAACAGCAAATTTATGACCACATTCCTTATTTCTTTAGCTGCATAGCTATGCACCAATATCACATACCTATACCTTTTAGGCACTGAAATTCCACAGGAGCACATTAAGCCAGCCCCATATTTTTATTCCCAGAGATGCTGCTGGCAGCTGAGCACCAGAACAGCACAGAAGCTGAGCAAATTGCCCCAGGCTGCTCAGTAACTCACTGGACTGGAACGCAGGAGTTCCTGGAGATCTTCCTCTCAATTAACTCCATTGCACCAGCTACGCCTGTGAACTCACATACATAATACTCAAACCTATCCTGCAAGGACTGAGGGAAAGGCACAGTGGGCAAATAAACTCCCTAAAGACATTTTAAATAAATACATTTAGTGTATGTGTTTTCTATGAAGCACCTTAATTTTTTCCCTAAAAAGACTTAGGGGGGATCAGGCACAAAATCAATTAATGCCTATTAATCAATGTAATTTTGTTGTACCTTCCTTTCTTTTCTTTATAGTGATGAATCCTCCCCTTCCTTCCCCAGCCTAGCCAACCTAATTTTGTTATACCTTCATTATTTCTTTTAATGTCAAATCTTCTCCCATCATCCCCAGCCTATTTCAACTTGTATTTTTCTATGGTTTTTTATCTGTGTACTTCACCAAGTAATAATGTGAAGCAGTAAACAATATTAACATAATACAGCCACATCCTGCCTAAGATGACTGCTTTCCTTTAATAGCTAAACTAATATTCATTTAGGGGATACAGAGAAGAACAGGACTGATTAAAGTAATTAGCTCAGAGCCATACAGTACTTGGTATCTAAAGGAGACGGCTTTTAACTGCACTCACGTAAATATGGTCTCACTTAGCAGAAACAAAATCTTAACACACTATTGTCCACAATAAAGAAATATCCAAATTAGGTAAATTCATCTGTTTAATCACACAGGAATCAAAAATCATCACAAGGTATGTGCCTTTGCCCCAGGCATAAAGACAACAGGCTCCCACCTGCAGGCTGGGTGACCCACACTGCAACCTAACAGCAGGCTCAGCAGCTCAGGTTGTGACTGCCAAGCAGAAGCAGCTCTGGTGTCACAGCATTAAGAGAAAGTTCTGAAGATGTTGACTACAGGTTTGGGAATTGTAAAATACTGGGACCAAACCCTAACTCCAACGAAGAGCAGGGTGCACATGAAGGCATGCTGGGTTTCCTACTAGAAGGCTCCTCAATGATATTTCACTGAGATGACTACTAGAGTCCAAGGTTTGGCTGGAACTCAGGACCTCTACCCATGGTCCTCATCGGTAGTAATCAGCAGCACTGGCCCAAAGACTTCCTCCTATCTTTCAATCTGGACACTTGCCTCCTCCTGGTGAGGATTACAAGGCCTATAAATTCAACGAAACAGGATTTCATTTTGAAGAACAAGGACTTCATTGAAAACACTTTTTTTGTTAGATTACATGTGATGAATGGATTTTACATCTTTAAATGCACCACGATGGCTGACAGAGGTTTTCATTAATCTTTCAAGATATTTCTTTTAAGTTATTAATCCTAAACACAGAAATATCTGACCACTAAACATGCACATCTACGGTTTTGACCATGAAGCTATGTGTTATAATTAGCCTCCCTGCATAACAGTGGTAGCTTAAATAAATTGAAAAGTCTCAGATTTAAAGCTTTAGTCACCTACCCACTGTTGCTGTTTAAATCTTTAAATTATTTAAACAACACTTTCATGTATTTGTTCAATATAAACACAAGGAAAGCCTCTCTCGTATTAGTCACTCATAAATGTAGGAAAACAATAAATTTTATATTTAAATCCCAAATATGCTCCCTGCTGGCTCAAATCACAGCACTTTCCTTCTTCTAGTTTAGCTCAAATAAATTTAAGAAATGTAAAGGCTCCTCTGTCACTTGCAGCTTCAGTTGAGGATGGAAGATGTTTAGTGCAATAATCAGCAGTCTTGATATGCTGATAACTCCAGAACTGTAAATTCCAGAGGATCAGCTCAATTCTTCACAGCTGTATAAACCCTGACACTGAATTTTACTTTGGGGTATAAGAAAATGAAAAAAAAAATTACTATAATACACTAAAAATCTTTACCACAAAGCTTATGTGCCCAAAGAGCTGTTATGTTCAAAATTTCTTTGTAAGCTGTACTTTCATTTCTCAAAACTTCTATTTCAAAAGGTGCCACTTGCTTAAAATCCTCCACTAGCTGCAGTCTTCTCATGCCTGAAAGAATCAGCCACTGTGAAGAACTCTGGATCCTTTATCCTGAAACATGTTGCAGGAATAACTGTGGTATGTGCAAGTCACTTAAATTCACTATTCCTATTTTACTGAACTCACTACAACATGACTATTAAAAAACTCAAATCCTCATAAAACCTGTGGTGCAGTCCCTAAGCAAAAACAGTTTCTCAGACTATTTATCAATTATTTTCTCATGCTTTTCTCAATGTACTAGTAAGTGCAATAGCATCACCCTGTATCACTGCATGCACATGTTAACTGAAAAGTATTTTGAAATCATATTCGGTGTCACACATTAAATACAATGTGGGAACACATTGCAGAACACATACCTTCATGGTCTCATTGACGTAGTCATGAGGAAACAGATGCTGTGCATTCAGTTTTTCATTTGTAATGTAAAGTTAAGTGTTTAAATCCATGAGGAAAACATACTTGCTTCTATTTAGGAGAATTATTTTGAAGAAATTCTTAAAAAAACCCCTCATTTGTATAATTTTGAAACGTCTATGTTCAAGAAATTTGTGAGTGAAACATCCACAAAAACATCAGTAAGGCAAAAAACTCAAAAGGAGAAGTGTTACAAAATAAATTTATGAAGAATGATCATGCACAGGTAAGATTTGAGGAGGAAGGGAAGAATTCAGTTGACAGATATCCGAACAAGACAAGCTTTAGTACAAATGGAGTTGTTTTGCTGTACAATATAGAGCTCAGGCTGTTGAGTAACGAAACTACAACAATATTTCAGTACTCAGATGTACTGGGAAAAAGTAAATCTTCCCAATTATGATCGGTTTTTAGACTGTGTAATTTGCCGGAAGCGAGTTGTAGGAGTCTATAGCTTTACTATCTTCACACTGGGAAACCAATTATAGAACAATAAACACTCTGACTAGGTGTTCTCAGGTTTGCCTCCCTCTCAGTGTCTGATACACAGCACATAAAACTGTTAAAGCAATACACAGCATTATGGATAGATACAACAGTGCTTTGCAACAGAACGACAGCTTATTTATATATATATATATACACACACACACACACAGTGTTTCCAGGTACCTTCTACTGCCTCCTGTCATATAATATACATACTGCTCTTTATTCTAAAGTTAGCTGACAAGTGCTTCACAATCATCTTATAGAAGGGAAGATAAAGAAGACTAATTGTGTAATTCACAGGACACACAGCACTGTTACTTGTAATGACTATTTTTATGTCTGTGTTATGTCATAAAATGGACTACAAAGCAAACTGTTTTCTGAAGTCAACTGAAAAAAACTATTAACCATTATAAGTAGAAATAAAACAGTATTTCAACGTCATGCCTTTCATTAGACCCATGATTACGTTATTCTACTCTTTAAAGCACAAATCTAAAGCACAACTTAAGTGTTTAATTCAGATCCTTTGGTCCAAACAAGTTAATTTTCAGAAGAATTCTGTTTATAAATAATTGCTTTACATGGAGAAAGTAAGAAAGCTGTTCCTTAAAGTAAATGACATTTTCCACAGATAAAATTCTTCCCATTTTATATTGGACTTATATAACTCAGAATTTTGACTCTGTATGTCTATAAAAATAATTGGAGCTCTGCTACTACACCATCCAATTTGATGCACACTATGAGGATGGTGACTACAGCAGATTAAAAAACAGCTTTTGGAGGTTTTGTTAAAATTCATAAGTAAGCCAAAGCAATTAATTAACATACAGGATAAACCAACGTGATATTCCATGATATAATTCTCAGGAAATATGCTGTAAGAAATAATTTAATGCTGTTGAAAGATTGGATCACATGTGATTTTGTGACTCTGTTTTAGTTACAATTATTATTTGTGGGTTCTGTGGATGTTGCTGCCAATGCGCAGAGCACAGTGCCATGAACATGCAGCTCCGACGCAGAAAGGCTCAAGTAATGCACACTCACAGAGATAACGTACAATAAAATGAAAAAAAAAAAACATCAAATTCAATTAAATCTCAAAGTGGTGACTTTTTTAGTACATACTTTCCTGCCTGGGAGAAGATAACTTCATGATAAAGTTTTTACTGCCAATATAAAAAATGATCGAGAAATTAATAGCAAAAACAATACCTGTATTTTCACTGTCACATGCTAAAATATGTGCTTTCCCTGTGTCTTTAGGAAAAGACATGTTCTACATGCAAACTTGAAAGTTTTCCCATCTTGAAATCAGAAAACCTTTGAGAAAATCTATAATCTGCAAAATTGAGCCCAGCAGCGTTTCTACTGATTTCTGATGTCACTTTAATTAAACATTAAAAAACATTGAGGTTAAAAACGTCTTCCGAGAATCACGTTCCAAGTGGTTTTAAAAAAAGATTTTAAGATGATAAAAATTAGTCTACATGACCTTAAAATGCCCAAGAAGCTGAAAGAAATGAAAAATAATGAATCTCTTTGCCTTGCTTCTGATTTACATTTGATATAGAAGTGTCTAAAATACGTAGGATTTTTTCCTTAAGCATATATATATATACACACACACACACATATATATACTGCTTTTAAATACTGCTTGAAGGTTAGTTACTGTGCAGATCACTTACACTCTATATTAATATCGATCCAGGACTTGGATGTTGGCAGCTTCATCTGCATTAAAATTCACATGCTATGCAAAGACTATTCCAACATAAATTAACTAAGGTGATAGTGTTCTAGAACTATGTATTTGTTCACTGCTGAAGCTCAATGCTTTATGTACCTACACTCACTTCGTTTATGAAATAATCTTTTGCAGTCTAAAATCCCATTTTGGAGAATCTTTCACTTGGGTCAAGAGCAACAGCACCTTTGCACTTCTAAAATCTGTCACCCCAGACCTCTTTCAGTTCTCTTCATAACCAGTGCCTGTGAAGCACACTCTAGCCATTCTTATATTCTTATATTCAGTTACTTTAATCTTCTATAAATGCTAAATATAGCAGGAAACTTATGTGGTAATAATCATTATGTTAAATCCTTACATTTTAGGGCTTAAGCAGTCACTCAAAATGAATGTGTATCGCTTTGTTGTATAGATTAAATCATACATTACCATATTCAGTATTTTTTTCAGTTCTGCTACCAAATAGCTCCTTTCCTAAAGGCAAGTAGTTCATAAATTCCTAGTACACAGTTGGTGATCTTTTACTCAAATTAAGTAGCAGCAGCTGTTAACAAAACCACACTATTTGTCCTTAGTTGGCAGAATTATCCTGCAGCTTACTTTTGTGTTTGCAATCAAATCCGTGGGACTGCATTCACCTCATTTCTTTATGTATCTGCAGAGGATTGTTGAAGTGACAGCTTGGACTAACTTGGCTGAAAGGATGGATTTAAAATTCAAATTTCAACTCTAGTCCTAAGAATAAGCTAAAGAAATGGGTACAATTGTGACACAGTTTTAGTAAAAAAAAAAAAGGAAAATCCGTGCTGTTCTGTATGATAGCAAATAATAACAGGAAATTCCTTCATTCCATGAGAAGGACCTGCATGAAGGCAGAGAGGTAGAGGAACCATACGCTAGATCATCATGAGAACACAAGAGAAAAAATACAATAAATTTCGATAAATAAATTAAAAATCAAAAACCCTTTCAAATTATTCTTTAAAAAACCCAACTTCCGTTAAGATGAACAAAACTGAACTAAAAGATAGAAACATCTTAAATGCTTTTGCAAAGGAACTGAAATTAGCAGTCCAAACCACAGGAAAATTTATTGGTAACTTCTTGACACATAGATATTGGAAAATTATTTCAACCACAAGAACACAGCACATGGGCAAAACTGCTGATTTTCCAATGGAAGCCAAAATTAACTAGACAACAAAATGTGGCTGAGAAATATATACCTGAAAACCTACTACTCTTCTTTTGAGGCTATAAATACCAACCCAGGGGGGAGGTTCTTCAGCTGTTGTTTGCATTACAGGTGGTTACTACTTTCTCTTCAAACAGGTCCAAACTAGGTGACTTCAAGCCTTATATAAAATGAGTTGATTCTGGGTTCAAACAGCCTCCTTAGCTGTATGACTGTCAAAAGCAAGCCTGTCTTGGACAATGCCCTAGCCAAGAGCAGAAGTCTGGCACTTCCTCCTTCTCCTGATGAAGTTCTACCACCAAGAACACGAGTGATGTGCAAATACTGTAAGATCCTATAAGACTGTGAAGCTCAAAGGTGATCATCTAGGAGAGAAAGTCTGGTTCCTCTCACTTCTGCCAGGACCGATTTTCATTGAATATCTTTTGAATAAATGGCCACTTTTGCCATCAGGCTGGCAAAAAAAAGACTTCTTTAAATAGCAAGTGTGAGGAAAAGTGAAAAGTAGAAGTATTGACGAGTTCCTAATAGCAATCAAAACACATTCTAAAGCAATATTTTGAGCACATGCTATTGCACAAGATGACATTGATTTACGGAAGGAATTACTGCAGAGTGCCATACACATCTCATACGTTTAGAAATAAGTTTAAATGCATCAATGCAAAGAAAAGGAACACAACCACCACCACAACTGGACATAAATGCAGTCCTCAAAGTTCATTGTCCACCACGGAAGATCTGCAAACTAAGAGGCAGAATGGATGACAACTAAAACGTACATGGAGTCCCATGTACTTTTCCACTGTCAGTAGTGTTTAAATAAAATTATCTGTTTACCTTGGTCTCTGAAAGGTCTCTCTCTGAAACTTAGCCCCATCACTTCATGACTACATAGTAAGCAGAGATTTGTTTTGACTTACAGGATCATAGAATCACCGAGGTTGGAAGAGACCTTCAAGATCATCCAGTCCAACCACTTACCTATACCACCACTAAACCATATCACCATTACCAGGAGTTCCAGACCTGATAAATAGTAAAATTTGTAAAACCTCTTTATAAATGTTTATTATGTATCTATCTAGAATGTTTTCAAACCAGGCTTTGTCTTACAATTATGCAATTAAAATATTCCTTTAGAAGTAATTCCCTGTGAACGCACACAAGAAAAATGGGTTTGTCTAATGCTAGAAAGATAGACCTAAAAAAAGATTCTGACTAACCCAGGAATATTTCCATTTCTCTCCTTAAATAAAAATAATATCCTCAGTGTACATTAGAAAGAGCTGAAATCTGTGGGGTTTTTTTAACAGCAGTTCCTTAGTACGTTAATTAGCAATTAATACTTTAGAGCAAAATCAGTCCAGGGAAGTGTATCACGTATTAGAGGGCAGAATCTATTGCACACAATGCAAGACTACAGTGCAGTTTTTATTAAAAAAAACCTTTCTAGTGCCATATGAAAAATTCTATTTCGTCAAAATGAGTCATATTCATGTATTTAGTAAAAAAGGGAATTAAGAGGACTACAACTCTAACACCTGAGATCTGAATTTTATTTTTTTTTTTTAAATAAAGATTTGTCTTTGGCAGTTGAAAGAGGTTGAACTTAGCACACCTTCGTCCCAAGGGAGGGAAGAGTTAAGCCACTCTCCTGACAAGTAGGTCTGACCCTGTCTCACAAAGCCAAGAAGAAAAGAGGAATAGAGAAAAAATGACAGCAAATCCTTAATGAATGACCACAACATATAAAATGCAGTAAGGTTTACATTTGTAATTGCACTGTTAAGTATAAATGTTTCACTGCTCTTTTAGCACATCATCGTATCACTTAAGGTGTTTGGCAATATTTATCATGCCTAGAAAATGAAGAACAGTGGCTGTGTGTCCCTAGGAACGGTAACTTTGCAACTCTCTTAGTAACCTCAGTGCTCTTCCCTTAAGCTTTCATGTGCAGACTTTTCTACTAAAAATTCGAAATGAAAATTACATAAAGATTCCTATTTTTTTAATACTACTTTGATTATTAACAAATAACAGCCACACTGCTCCTTTATTTAATTTCTATTACTCAAAACTTTTGGCATCTCAGAATAACTGCTTTTGCTGCCAAGAACACTCACAGGCCAGTCCTTACATCTCCTGTCAGGAGAGACTTCCCCCGTGTACCTACCAAGATCAACAGGGTGAGTAGTGTAAGAGCTCTTGTTCTGGAACACGTGGTTCAACAAGCATCTTGTAGAAAATATTAAGGAACAAATGAACAATATTTTAGAGACAAGGACTGTTTTCCATCAAGGCTACACATAAATTACCAAGAAACAGAATGAGAGAGAGGATAACTAGTTGCTCATCATATTGCTCCCTATTACAAAGTTAGGAGCAAAATAATAATACTGAAAAAAAAGAAAAAAATCAATAGCTTCATTTGGAGACATTTGATAGAGTATTTCACAATTCTTGATTGAGATTATCCATTTCTTTGCTCCCCTAGCTCATTTTTGCAGCATGCTGCAGAAATGCACAACAGAGCTAATAAAAATGCAACACATTTTTTTAAAGAGCAAGTTTGATGGAGAAGAGCAGGGAGGCCTCTATCTTTAGCAAAGATAGAATAACAAACTCTGCTATTTGAAAAGTGCCTCTGGCAATGCAATAATCTCCAGCATTAGCAAACTATTCTAAAAGCATGTTCACTGCCTTAATAGGCTCATGGGATAAAAAAATAAAGAGTATGAGTCAGATTCTCAGCTGCTGTAAATTGGTACAATTCAATCAAAATCAGTGCACAGCTACTGTACACTGGAGAGGAGTACAAGAATCTAACCCAAATTTTTAAGAGCTTCATGAATGTAGAAAAAAAAAAAAAAATCTGTATTTTCTACCATTACTGCTTTTTTGGTATGTTTTCCTTCATTAGAAAACCAACAGAAAAACAAAACAACCACAAAAAAACCCCTTGCAGACTAAATCTCCCAATCTGCCCAAGCTCACTATGCTGATCCCTGGACATTTATCAGCAGAGTAGTATCTGCCAGACTGCACATACACCCCCAATTTCTCTTTATTGAGTAGGTCGTAAAAGAAAAACATCTTTAAGCTGAATCACCCATGTTAGACCACAAAAACTGCTAATAATGTTTATTGCCATAAGATAATGATTAATACAAGTTAAAATAGAGTTTGATAATAGCAAGATCTGACAGGAATTCATATTGTGCGAGTTGGAGAAATAAAACTCTTTAAAATAATTGCATTTATAAGATGATGTGGCAGCTTCGGATTTTCACAGCTCATTCTCAAAAGTTAACAGGACAGTGCAGTTGATGCCATCCATCAATTAATTTTGGAAAGAAAAAAGTTCTTGGAAAGCTGCAGAAAATTATAGTTTTTTCTGTTATTTCTACTTGGTTATCTATTAAAACCTGAACAACTATAACCCTTTTCACAATATATAAGTCAAAATGTATTAGTCATAAACAATGTTTCCCAGTATAGATTAGTAAAATTTGGCCTTGAGCTCTATCGGCCCTGAATTCCAAAAAGCAATTATTTTCTTCTTACTTAGAAAAGCACAATGGTAGCCTTAAGTTTTATAAAAAACCAAAACTGAATGTCTCCCTCCCAGCTGGGTGGTACACAGAGACAGAGAGACAAAAGAATCAAAGAAGAATTTATACAACAACTACTGCTAAAAACAGACCAGATAATATAAATCATAACTGCGAGCTAAAGGAAAGGTGTAGAATTTTTTAATACCTTTTGCTTGGTCTCTATCTGATGAAGGACTGAAATCCCTAGTTCCAAAGGGTGTCAAACAAACGATCCCAGCTGATCCTTGACAGGGAATGCCACGCAGTGAGTTAGAGGCTTCAGTACAAAAGAGTGCAGAACCTGGCAGCATATTGAGTAGGGGCATGCTGGTGTGGAGACCTAAGCAAAGGAAAATGCCTTCTAGCTGTTTGGATTTGTTCAAATGTTCGTTCTCTGTGCCATGCTAGGAAGATGCAGAGGCAGTTTTGCTTCTCTTGCTCTCTGACTTTTGGCCTGGTGCTGAAAGGCCTGAAAGAAGATCAGCTCTTTAAACATGGGACTGCTGTTGCAAAATGCTGCCTTCAGCTTTTGCCCTATTTTAGGAGCATGTACAAAGTTTAGGCCATTTTGCAAACCCCAACCAGCTGATGTTCTTGTGACCATTCAACCTTAACATTATATGGGGCAGGGAAGGATTAAAGTTACTTTGTCCTTGCAGCCAGCCCGGCAGTTTTGCTAAAAATCAATATAAGGATACATTCATGAAAATATGTGTTTAAATAAGTGTTTCAGTGATCTTCAGTTAAAGCTTAAATTCTTATTTATTTACAAAACATTGACTGTCATTTGGATTTGTTGCTTTTTTTTGTTACTTTAAGAACTTCAATAATTTTTAACTATAAAACTCATCCATATAATTGCCACTTCTAAATAGACTAATATAGGTATTATTTAAACTGTAGGCTTAACATATAAATGAAATATCTTTTAAAATGTTCCTAGAAGCAGTAGAGAACTTCCCACCGCCCAAAAAATTACATATTAGTTCTAGTAGCTTTTTTAACCATCCCAAAGCAGTAACAAATGAGCTAAAGGGCTTCTCCCAGGGCTCAGTACTGGTGCCGGTTCTGTTTAATGTCTTCGTCAATGAGCTGGACGAGGGGGTTGAGCGCACCCTCAGTCAGTTTGCAGGTGACACTAAGTTAGGTGAAAGTGTTGATCTGCTTGAGGGTAGGAAGGCTCTGCAGAGGGATCTGGACAGGCTGGATTGATGGGCAAAGGCCAATTATATGAGATTCAATGCGGCCAAGTGCCAGGTCCTGCACTTGGGTCACAACAGCCCCGTGAAACACAACAGGCTCGGGGAAGAGTGGTTAGAAAGCTGCTCAGCAGGGAAAGACCTGGGGGTGTTGATCAATAGCTGGCTGAATGTGAGCCAGCAGTGTGCCCAGGTGACCAAGGCAGCCAACAGCATCCCGGCTTGTATCAGCAGGACTAGGGCAGGAATCAGCCCCCTGTACCCAGCACTGGTGAGGCTGCACCTCAAATACTGTGTTCAGTTCTGGGCCCCTCACTACAAGAAGGACACTGAGGTACTGGAGAGGGTCCAGAGAAGGGCAACTGAGCTGGGGAAGGGCCTGGAGCACAGGGCTTATGAGTGGTTGAGGGAGCTGGGGGTGTTCAGCCTGGAGAAGAGGAGGGAGACCTTATCGCTCTCTACAGCTGCCTGAAAGGGGGTTGGATGAGGTGGAGGTCAGTCTCTTCTCCCAAGTAACAAGTGATAGGAGAAGAGGAAATGGCCTCAAGTTGTGCCAGGGGAGGTTTAGACTGGATATTAGAAGAAACTTCTTCACCAAAGGGGTTGTCAGGCACTGGCACAGGTTGCCCAGGAAGGTGGTTAAATCCCCATCCCCAGAGGTGTTGAAGACATGTAGATGTGGTGCTGAGGGACATGGTTTAGCATGGGACTCGGAGTTAGGTTAATGGTTGGACTTGATGATCTTAAAGGTCTTCTCCAAAATGATTCTATGATTCTAAAGAATTCACGGAGGGGGAAGGGGGAAATTCCAGATCCCAAGGCATTACTGGAATGCCTGCTATGAGCTTCAAAACACTCAAATTCCTTTAGGTTTTTTCCCTTAAGTTATTCCCTTATCAGTAACTGCTGTTAGAAAAACTGCAAATAGAAGTATCTACAAGGTAAAGTTTCTATGAAAGAACAGTCCACAATGAAAAGATTAAGAACATTTACTTTAAAACTTAGCCAGGCTCCAAGATAAGACAGACAGGAATTGCTTTTTTTGTGGGGTGCAGAGTGTTTGGAGTTTGGTTTTCTGGGGTAGGGGCTTTACTGCTGTTTGCTACTTCTTTCTTTGGGGTTTTTTTAATTGCAACATTCTGAAGCTTTTGTGTATGTGTATTCTAAGCATGAAATAAGAACTTGTGATTAAATCTGGAGGAAAAAAATGAAGTAGCTTTACACAATGTTGACCAAAAGGACACAACACATCCAAGAGGAAAAAAAAAAAGAAAAAACCCACCAAACAAAAACATTATTTATGAATATCAAACACATTCCATCTTTTTGATTTCCAAAACCAGCTGAAACTATTTTTGTTATGATTATCTGTGAAGAGATCCGAGGCATTTCTCCCATTCCTAAAATACTTGATTGGAAAAGTCATCTGTTATAAGCCAAGGCGTATCTGAGCACTATGGTGGCCCCCTGAGATGGTGTGCTAGACTTATACCAACTTACAGGTATAGAACAAACTGTCTGTCACGTACGATTTCAAGAACGTTTTCTAGGAAAGAATATTCAATCTTGCCAAACACTGGTAGACTCTACGTACAAACACTGCTGTTGGATTTCTTAGAGGAAAAAAAGGTACCTTTTAAAAATGAATGGTGTTTTTCACATCAGCCATGCTGCTCAGCATTCCCCCACACCATAATGTGAACTCAGAAGTCCAGCAGGATTTTTACTGGAGAATTTACAGAGCAAGGACCAAGGACTATGCCTGAAGTGTTTTGGGTAGGGATGTTGTTGTGGTTGTTTTTTTAAAAACAAACAAACCAACCAACACTAATTTTAGGATTATAGGTAACCACAGTGCACCTGCAGGAATGTACTGGTCTGTTTTCATAAGACTCTTGTGTTTATGACTAAGATGAGCGCCCTGACATGGGCTTCTCCTAGACAAACATTATGCAAGCTAAGAGTTATGTTTTAACAGGCACTACTCCATGTACACCAGATGAATATAGGAAGATAGCAGTACCTGACAGAAACTAGTCTATATCATAGAATCATTGAGGTTGGAAGAGACCTTCAAGATCATTCAAATCCAACCTCTACCTTCATCACCACTAAGCCAGATCACCCAGCAGCCAGATGCATCTTGAGCACCTCCAGGGATGGTGACTCCACCACCTCCCTGGGCAACCTATTCCAATACCCAATCACCCTTACAGGGAAGACATTTTTTCTAATGTCCAATCATTTAATATCAATTAATCTTAAGACTGGTATTAAGAAATGGTATTGAGATGAGCCAGTGCTACTTCACCTTTCTGGTATTGCTTTCCAAATTGAGTTTAATGTAATAGGGTTAGAAATATTGCACTGGAATGTATGAACAGCTTCCAGTTGGGTCCAAGCAGCACACATGCAGCATAATCTCAGCTATGAGAAGGCACATCCCTCAGAGCTGATATGTGCCCTTAGAGTCATTTGAGACCTTTGGACTCTGAAATGGCCTTTTGCCCTTCAAAAACAGTGGGCTGAAAGCATCTCTCTCCAAATGCATCCTCAACTTTCCAGAAGGAAACAAATATACTGTGGGGTTGTACAACAATGTAGTAACCACAGTCACGTATTTACAGTGTTCTGTTACCAACATTTCCAAAAAACACTGGCTCCCTTGGCCAAGGTCTCAGTTACCTTCTTAAGTTGAGTGTTCAGTGCTTTGACTCTTACGCAACGTGGCAGTTTCATGCATTTGGTTTCAGTAGCCAGGGGCTGCAAGGGTGACTTGTGTGGGAGAGGGCCATGACCTGACCCATGCCACTCATGGCTGCTCTGAATCTGCCATAAAGCCATCATGTGCTAAAAACTTCAGTCCTTTGGAGGAACTGATGATCCATCTACTAAAACTGTATTTTTAAAAGCTCGACAGCTCCTAGAGTCAGGAGAAATGGAGGAGACGTGGGGAGAACCAGAAGAGACACATTGAAGGTGGTGTTGTTGGGAACGTGGCTGGAGATGCACTCTTCAAAGGAAACATCATGCCAGGGGAGGGACATCTCTGAGGGTTTGCAGCACACAGGTGACTCTCACTGGATCAGCAGTAGAGCAGAGGAGCAATAGACAAAAACAAGTAAGAAATCAAGAGTGGCAGAAAGAAGCCATTGCATGCAGGACCCTGACCCTATGCACTGCCTGCCACCTCGCCAAAGGAACTGGGGCAAGCCAAGGGCAACCCACAGCAAAAAACAAGGGAAGTTTGTCCTGGGGTAGAAGGGAGAGAAGTGTTTCTCCTAGGTGTTTGGTACAGTTTTACATTTTGGGGTCCCCCCCAATATCCCAATCAGCAACCAGAATGTTATTTGGCAATAAATTATGTAAAAAATCCCCCAAGTTGAGACTATTCTGCCAGCAACATCACATGGCTTAAATAAATCACGACAACCACCACTTCCTTACAGTCTCACAACAACAGTAACTGATAAGGCCAAGTTTTCTGCATTTTAGCCAATAATGAGATTTTAACTCTTTCTGGTTCGTGCATGTCTCTCATATAATTTACAAGCTGCTCTAATGAAAACATACCCATTACAATTTAGTCAGTCCCACTGACAGCACTGCTCAGAGGTGCGTTTTGCTTTGTACAGTCTGGTCTTAAACATCTCAGGAGACTTTGACTCCCCACAGGGTTATTTTGCAGCTTAGCATGCTTGCTAGAAACTTTCTTTTCATATCCAGCTTCCCTCTAAAACTTCCCTTTATACATTTCAAACAAGTCTCACTGATATAATGCTTTGATACTTCTCACTGAACAGACTATCCTGTTCCCTAAATTCACGAGGTATTAACTCAGCTTTTTTGTTTTATATTGCTATTTTAATAACCTGTCTGCACCAATTTCCTTTTAATAAAAGTCAACTACAAGTTACATATGCACTTGCAGAATTGCAAAACAAAAGTGGTACTACAGCAAACAAATTAAATTGTGTTCTTAAGGCAGCAACTATTAAAAATTTAAGACAGTGCTAAGTAAAGATGTTTCTAACTATTTTAAACAATAAACACTACAACAACTATTGGAATTGACCAGAGCTGCCCAACAGATATTTCAACTGTTGGTCTTAAATTAAGGTTAGCCTGAAGGTGAGATATTTCACCTGAAGGGCAATGCCATCTCTTTCCAATCACTAGCAATTTCTACACCGTTACATAGAAAGGCAACTCCCCTCTGCTACTCATTATGTTCTCTGAAGAAAATCTAAAGAGTTCTACCTACTTCTACAGGTGTGGCAGGAAGACAACAGAAGTATGTCTTCAGGTTTCCCAAGGTTACCAATTCCCAGTCTGACACACAAACTAGGACACTGGGACACCAGAAGAATTGTAGATCTAGACCAAACCAACTTTTTAAAACCCTAGTCTTTACTTTCTCCCATCATCTTCTCAGTGGCAAGTTACACAGGCAGCTTTAGTGCTTCAAAGCATCCAGCTCTGGAGCCTTCCACACAGGAAGGACATGGACCTTTTGAAATGAGTCCAGAGAAGGGCCACAAAAATGATCAGGGGCCTGGAACACCTGTCCTATGAGGAAAGGCTGAGACAGTTAGGGCTGTTCATCCTGGAGAAGAGAAGGCTCTGAGGAGACCTCATTGCCACCTTTCAATATCTAAGGGGGCCTATAAGAAGGATGGGGACAGGCTTTTTAGCAGATCCTGTTGTGATAGGACAAGGGGGAACTCTTTTAAACTGAAGGAGGGCAGATTTAGGTTGGATATAAGGAAGAAGTTTGTCACCATGAGGGTGGCAAAACACTGGAACAGGTTGCCCAGAGAGGTGGTGGACTCCCCATCCCTGGAGACATACAAGGCCAGGTTGGATGGGGCCCTGAGCAACCTGGTCTAGTGGGGGATGTCCCTGCCCATGGCAGGGGGGTTGGACTAGATGACCTCAAGGCTACCATCTAGTAGCTGAAAAATGCCTACTGATCTAGCTACTGAATGCTTTCTGTGATTCATCCCACCAACCTTATCTTTTCTGCCCTATCAGCACTCAGCTGAACTTTGGATGCACATTCACAGAGTCAAGGAAAGCTGCAGACAAGACATAGCCAAGAAGAAAGAGAAGTAGCAGTAATAGTAATCAAGGCCTATTGTACTTGAGCAGACAAACCCTGATTTTCCATCAGGTTCCTCACACCCAGCAGAATTCTGATAGAAAAGGCATTTTTCAGCTACTTAGTATTTTAAGATGTCAATGTAAACAAGATTACAAATCATTGCAGATCTCAGCTTGAGTATAAATTTTATATTGTCCCCAGACTCTCGGTTTTCAATGTGCACCAGCCTGTTTTGGCAATTCATACTGTAAACACCCAATAGATGGGTCATGGGGAATTATGGGTCTTATGGGTGATGACCATTAAGGCAACTGTTTGAGGCTTTTGGTACACACTGCTTAGTTTCAAATTCCTGTAGAATAGGAGTTCCTTTCAGAAACAGTAGACTGCACAGGCTCAGTATTGCAGTATACATGAAAACCCAGACCATAGCCAAAGTCTATAATGTGATATAAATTGTCTTTTCAGGGAAAGACAGCTGATATGCTTATCCCAAATTATATTTATCTTACTAGGAGATTTTACATCCCAGGAAAATAAAAACATCACCTGCAATGAATTTGCTTTAAAGAATCATAAAGCAGCCTTGACAGCACACTCAGGTGAAATCTGCCTTATAACGAGATAGCACTAGCACAAAAGCCAAAAATATCACACAATTAGTGAAGAGACAGAGCACATACATACATTGTTAATTTGTTCAGTGCTCGTGCATTGTAAATATTTCAGAAAACGTGACTGGATGCATTCCTGTGTGACCTGCTCTAGGTTGTTCTGCTCTGGCAGGGGGGTTGGACTGGATGATCTTTCGAGGTCCCTTCCAACCCCGGACACTCTGTGATTCTGTGAATTCTGCATAGACTTCGCATTGGTGCCTAACAACATTACTAGGAAGGAAGTGTGGTCTAATGACAATGGTCCATCTACCCTACCACATCACAAGAATGACTGCAGTGCAATGTACAGGTGCCCACAGTAGCTTTAAGTTACAACTACAGCAGCAGAGAAACTGGCACAGGGTCATCTGCCAAGCAGCAACTCCATAACTGCATCTCAGATGGAGCCACAGCATTGGAGCCATGAAATCCAAGACTCCTGAAAAGTAACTGCAATTGCAGCAGACATAAGTAACATTCTTCCATGCCTAACATATGAAAGGGTAAATATCACAATACAAGTAAAAGGAAAAGTTCAGGAGCTCATGAGGATATCAAAATCAAGATTCTAGTTGCAAATCTGAAGGCACGTGATTCAATTCCCATTGGAGTCAGCAGTGAACTTAAGTGACTTTGGTTACTTTTGCACAAGAAATAATTCTGACATCCATTCTCCATCATGAATGCCTACAACTACAGCTACAATACCAGACACGTGGTGTTGAAGCTTTAGTTTACCAACACAAAGACCTCTCTGTGTAAAACAGAGTGGTTTGGAGGTCATACACCAAATTAACCCACTCCGATGAAGCACAGGCAGTCTACAGGTAAAGATTACTATTTTAACTGACAGTTTATAAGAACAATGACATTGCAAAATAGAGGAAAGGTGGGGAGGAATAATCCCCCCAAAACCAAAGCCCACAGACACCCCTCCCTTGCCAATACTATAAAAGTACATAGTTATTACACTAAGTTTTCCACTCATGACTGATTTTTCTGGATTTTAATTGCCCTTCATGTATTCAAACATAAATGTTAAAGACCAAGAATAGCAGAGTGTCTTCACTGGGTATCCTCAAAAGTAGCAAGTCAGCCTGGGTTCAGTTTCTGCAAGTTGGGTATTTCCATCTACCAACCACAAAAGTCCTAATACATTTTAATACTCCTTATCTTTATTTGCTAAAAAATCACATTTTATTTGTTATAAAGGAGGTACCTGGCTGGATTCTGGTATTTTCTGACTTTAATTCATTAGGTCCCAAATGGGCAGAGACTTCAGTAATGTTACTAGATACATGAAGTCAAATCAGATTTATCTTTGAAGGGCTGCGATACACAGTTGTTCATATACAACCATTAAGTAACTTTAAATGTGTTGGGATTTTTTGTAAAGATCAACATTATAATAAAACTTTTCAAAATCCTTACAAGAACTTTAAGTTTGTTTATACATAACACAATTACTTAAAACCACAATTTATCTGCAATTTGATTCAGCTTGAAATGTATTTTTGTAGACTATCAATTTTCATTCCTAAATGAAATACTCAAAAACCTTTCATTCCCTACACAGGCTGACGTTACAGAACTAAAAACCAGCTAGAAATGGAACTGAAAAGCACAGTGAAAGATGACCCAAAACTTAAAACAGCAGTTTTCAGAAGATCTATTCAAAGGCACAACGATACTTTCACCAAACAGGTGGTACAATAAAAAGCATAAACAGAATAGTAGCAAAGGCTAAATCTTATTTTCTTTTTAAGCTTGTTACTTACTGTAGAAACCCAAATCTATCTGTGACTTTGTACAGACGATAGTCAGCATCTTCCCATGGTTCAATCTGTGCACCATCCCGTCCCTAAAGGAAAGAAGGAAAGAGAGAACAAACTAAGTTTTATGACACAATAAGCCAAAGACACAGAAGACAGGATTCAGCCACTCAAAGCATAATCTTTGGAACACACTTGTAGTAGGACAGAGGAGGAGAGGACATTATCATACAGAATCACAGAATCATCGAGGTTGGAAGAGACCTTCAAGACCATCCAGTCCAACCCGTACCTACATCACCACTAACCCACATCACCCAGCGCCACATCCAGACACCTCTTGGACACCTCCAGGGACGGTGACTCCACCACCTCCCTGGGCAACCTATTCCCACACCCAATCACCCTCCCAGGGAAGGAATTGTCCCTCATGTCCAATCTGAATCTCCCCTGCTGCAATTTAAAGCAGTTTCCTCTCGTCCTTTCACTGTGGGCACAGCAGGAGAGACCGACTCCTGCCTCACCCCAACCTTCTTTCAGTGAGTTGTAGAGAGCCATGAGGTCCCCCCGAGCCTCCTCTTCTGCAGACTGAAGAAGTCCAGCTCCCTCAGTCATTCACCATAACTCATGTTTTCCAGTCCCTTCACCACCTTTTATTGCCCTTCTCTGGACACTCTACAGCACCTCAATGTCTGTTTTGAAGCAAGGGGCCCAAAACTGAACACAGTGCAGCCTCACCAGTGCTAAGCACAGGGGGTCAATCATTTCCCTATTCCTGCACTAGTCCTAAACTGACCAACCAAGAAAAAGGAGAGTAGCACACCTCTCCCAGCCGCTACAAAACAGTATTTTCAACCCAGGAAATCTCTTTTGGTCACTGCTATACACAGAATAAGTGTCAGTCACTGATTTCAACCACAGACTCATCATAATCTCACATCTGTTGTAATTCTCCACAACAGTCCATCGAGGTCCCCACATAGTGCCCTCTACTCATTTTATTTCCATATTCCATGTTTCCTGATCCACCATCTGACATCAGCACATAGTGTGGACAATCCCAAGCTAACGTCCATGCTGACTTCCAGCAGCTGTCAAACAGAACGCAGCACTGAGTTTTCCCTCAATGAAGCACTCGTTCATGTTCTTCCCTTCTACTCCAATTGCCAATTTTCCTAAGACTTGCAGAAATTTAAGTGTATTTCAGCCCTACATTCTGCCAGTTTGAGCCACGCACAGGTTACCAGGTGTGAAGAGAGGCCACCACTCAGAACACAAGTCACGTACGTGTTTTTTCCTTCTTAAAAAACCACAGCCACTCACTTAAGTGCACACTGTGCAAACCACCACTAAGTCAGGAATGTAAAACATTTCATGAACTGTACAATCCTATTGCCTAGTACTCCAATGACACTTAGAAAGTCCGTGAGAGTTACAAGAATATAGGGTGAATAGGGTGCAGACATTACAGGCATACTCTGTGTCAGGCTTTTACTTGAACAGCATTTCAAGAAAAAAAACAGGGTATTTCTTCAATTTCTCACAGCAATCAGAATCATTTTGATTGGAAAAGACCTTTAAAATCAAGCTCAACCATTAACCTAACACACTGCCAAGTCCACCACTAAACCTTGTTCCTTAGCACCACATCTACACATCTTTTAAACATCTCCAGGGATGGTGATTTAATCACCTGCCAGGGCAGCCTGCGCGAGTGTCTGACAGCCCTTTGGTGAAGAATTTTTCCCTAATATCCAATCTAAGCCTCCCCTGGCACAACTTGAGGCCATTTCCTCTCCTCCTATCATTTGTCATTTGGGAGAAGAGACCAAATCCCATCTCACTCCAACCCCCTTTCAGGCAGCTGTAGAGAGCAAGGTCTCCCCTCAGCCTCATTTTCTCCAGGCTGAACACCCCCAGTTCCCTCAGCTGCTCCTTACAGGACTTCTCACACCAGCTTCATTGCCCTTCTTCGGACAGGCTCCAGTACCTCAATGTCCTTCTTGTAGTGAGGGTCCCAGAACTGAACACAGTATTTGAAGTGTGGCCCTACCAGTGCCAAGTACATGGGGACGAGTACAGTACAATCTGAAAAACAATGCTGTCCACTCATCTTTTCAGTCTCCATAATGATTTAAATGTTTCTATTACCAGAACCAATAAATAAATAATAAACAGTAAAATATGAGTCCTTCTGATCTCATAGATACACTGAGCATCTTCAAACATCCCAGATTCATTACTTCTAATACATTACACTACCTTAAAATAGCCCCAAAGCAACCTGTCATGCACCTGAAGAATGAGTTGATTGAGTCATTATCCAGAATAACCTCTATGGAGGGAGAATTTCATTCACCCAGAGGCCAGCGTATGATGAAATCAGCAGACAGTACTACAGAGGGTATTTTAAACAAAAGCCAGTGGGAACCATGATTCATTTTTTAAGCAGACATATTACTAAGATTAATTATAAAATGTCTTTAAAATTATTATCAAGTTCACTTACTCTGTCATACTTGGCAACTATCTCTGCTCGTTCTTGGGCAAGTTTGATAGCAGCATCCTGCTCAGCATCTGCACCTGTGGAGAATTAAAATAATGCTATTCAGATTCCCTCTCTCGTGAACAAAGAGCTGCAGCTAAATACTTGGAATATAAACTTCAACTTTAGAGAGACTGCTTGGATGGAGTAATGCCAAAACAATTGTATCAAAGAAAAATATGACCTTGGTGCATGTCTTGAATACTGTTCAGAATAAAATACAATAATTGGATGGTATCCTAACTGCTGAGGGCACAAGGTTCCCGATTTTCCTCTAAAGCAGATATTAAATAACGTTAAAAAAATAATACCCCACAGCCCATTAACTGAAAGTAGTAGAAGCTACTAGTTGTTAATTCCACAGACATTCATGTAGTCAGAAAACAGGGAAGGACATCGTTACAGTATCAGAACTGAAACTTGGGCAACCCAGACATGGAATAAGCATAAGGATATGACAACAGGAAGGTTGACAAGCAAGAAAAACGGATGTGTGGGTAAGCACTGTACATCATCACACTGCAGATGTTTACTACAGCAGTGGAGTTAGAGTTGAGATAAACATGGTTTGATCAAGAGAAGCTGAAGCAGACTCTGTGTGTGTAACTAAATTAGGTTCCTTAGCACTGTTCCCTTTACAGAAAACACCTCTAGAACACAGGCAGGGATGTACAGAGAGCACCAGGAAAAGTAAGAAATATGCTGCTTTCAATATTCAACAGTATAAGGCACTTCAATATCCCAAACACAATTATAATTTCAAATGAATGAGGCAAATCAGTTTTAATCAATGATAAGTTTGTGAAATACTCAATCGTTTTGATTATTTTTATTATTATTTTGATTATTAAAAAGCAATGAACTCTAGATAAAGCAAGCTTTAAAAAAGCTTGAAATAGTTTTGAAGCACACATTCTTATAAAATCAACTCCAGACGTGTTTTTTCTTCACTATTTAGTACATGGCAACATAATGAACTTCAGGAAACGTCCAAATCAACCATCTGGGCCACGGAATAGAAAAACAGACCAAATATTACAGTTTTCTAGCACATGACATCATTAGTGCATTTATTTGTGCAAACTCAGTATTTATTTAATAAAATTTACCTACATATTTCTCAGATATTTAGATAAGAAGCTGTGCCAAGGTGGCCTTCTAAGCCTTCTGCTAGAGATTTAGCATGGTCTCTCCATGTTTTCACTTAAGTTTCTCTAGAGGAATGCAGAGAGAACCTCAGTACGTCCCATCACAAACACAAGCACCAGCATTTAGACCACAGTGATGATTGTCCCAAAATTCTCCTAATGGAAAGTCTGGCGGCTTCTTTAAAGCTCTTACTTTTGATATCCAAAAGTTACACTTCGTTCTCATTCTGGCCCTCTTCTGCTTGTCATCATCATTTACCAGTCATATTACTCCCATTTATTAGAGAAGGCATCATAGAGCCATCAAGGCTGGAAGAGACCTTCAAGATCATCCAGTCCAACCCCTACCTCCATCCCCACTAACCCAGATCACCCAGCACCACATCCAGATGCATCTTGAACACCTCCAGGGACGTTGACTCCACCACCTCCCTGGGCAACCTATTCCAATACCCAATCACCCTTAGAGTGAAGAAATTTTCCCTGATGTCCAATCTGAATCTCCCCTGCTGCAATTTAAAGCCATTTCCTTTCAACCTTTCACTATGGGCACGGCAGAAGAGACCAACCCCTGCCTTACTCCAACCTCCTTTCAGGGAGTTGTAGAGCTCGAGACATCAAGCTTCATCATTTTTTTCCACTGTGCACCAGAACCAGCACACGTGCATTTACACAGTTATTTGGGGGGGAAATAACAGTTGAGAATTACATCTGCTGTTTTGGAGAGCTATACACCTCCGTGCTGCAACATTGATAAATAATTTCCTCCCTGTAAGGCAAGCAGCAAGCAGATTAATTTCATATTACTCAGACTTTGGTGGTGTCCAAACAATGCTTCTGCTCCTTCAGGTGCTGGATCCACCTTTATTCCTAAGCTTAAAGACACTAAGCAGTTTGGTCTCGGGTTTGTTCTTCTCTGAACGCTGATCAAGACACAAGTCTTACATGCCAACTGCAGCACCTTTCCAGAACCCCTCCCCAGCACTGTCACCACACAAGGGCACAGACTGAATTCTACACCACCCCAAGCACACCCAAGTGCTATATATTCCCAACACAATTACAACAATCAATTTCTTAATCCTTTGCTAGTTGACATGCTGTGCCTACTAAACCGACAACGTTCACTAAAGCTATCAAATCTACACTGCCATAAAAAAGTACACAAAGCTCAGCATTACTTTCCAAGTGGGAAGCTAAAGGAACCACAATCAAAATTAAATTGCCTTTTCTTTTGTAAGACACAAAGATGTCTGTGCTTACAGTAAGTCTTCATAGGAGGCCAATTATGGATTTTTAAAAAGCTTTATGCTTGCTTAGAAAGCTAACATTCCTTCAGAAAATTCAAGTGCTGGGCAGTCCTAATCTTTGCTTCCCCAATGGGCAGAAGTGGGGGAAAACTCTGCTTGTTTCAAGCACGACTGCTGCTGGGCTTCAACAAGTGGAAGAAAAAAAGTCTTACACTTTTTCCCAGTAAAAGAGAGATTAGATTTCGTTTGAGAAAGAGTGTGGCTGACTAATGAGTAGTCAATATTGTAATACACAGCAGTCGATACATTCAAGTAGCAAATAGTCAATATTTTTAACAGAATTAAAAACCAGATTAAAAACATACTCAAAAGGACATGTACAGCTCTTCAACAATGAATGGAATAAGCAGCTCAAATCAGGACAGCAGCAGAAGTTGAAACAAAGTTTAAGCTTTTGCTTAAGAGAATGCAAAACTATTTGCACCAGAAACTGAGTCCTGATTTATGCTGACAATGTGGCCATAGCTTACCTTCCTTCCCTCTGCATAAGTAACGTAGGAATTGAAGTTTGACATGTTCTATGCCTCATGACAATTCAATTACATTTAGCTTGGAAATTATCATATTCATTGCCTTTAAAATAATCCTCTTCACTTCCTGCCAGAATCATCTTAACCTTCTCGCTGCACTGAGGTAGTTTAATGTTACATTAATCTATTCACACTGAAAACTCAGAAAACAGCTTGAGACAGGGGCAAGGGGTTGTGTTTCAGGAGATAACACAAGAAAAATCCTATTTTATGCTTATTTAAATACTTTCAAGTTAGAAACACAGTGATTCCTGATAAAGTAAAAGGTAAATACGGGAACACAAAAAATTCTTCATGACCCATCTTCCTAGACACAAAACTACATCAGTACATCACTATAAAATTAAAGACAAGTAACTGGTATTCTAAAGTCTTATCAGTTTCATTCACTAAGTTTTATCTCACTGAAAGCAGCTAAAGATGTGAAACAAATACGATTAAATTTTCTAATTAAAAGTTAGCATTACAGATGATCAACACCACGTTACACCAGAAACCAGACAATCTCATCTTAGGCTGACATTAATATATAGTCAATTACCTAGTGCAGAGAACTGATTCTGACTAAAAACCGTGGAAAATGTGTTATCAATGACCTAAAAAGAAAAGTATAATCACTGGTGATAAAATCTGCCAATAATGCCATATTAAACAGTGCATGCAAGGCCAGGCTTACAATGTACAAGAGCGTGCTGCCAAGCAGCAATGTCACACATCTAGCTTTTGATAAAGGTAAATGGTAAAAAGAAAGGCTAGGAATTACATTTTCTGAACAGTTGGCCTGATATACAGAACACTCCCCATCAGAGGGTATTTTCCCCGCATCACTGTCACACTGACCCATTTTCTGTATTTACAAACATTACAAATTTATATATTTTGACAAGCAGCATGCAAAGGAACCAAAGCATCCAGACAGAAAATCAAACAGAAAATCCCAATCTCTGATGACAAGGGACTGACCTAACAGCCAAATTACTGCTTTTCTGCAGTCAGATTTCCCTTGTCAGTGCTGCTGAGATGATTACTAAGCTGCAGGATATAAACTTTC
Source organism: Aegotheles bennettii (assembly GCA_013398125.1). NCBI lineage: Eukaryota > Metazoa > Chordata > Aves > Caprimulgiformes > Aegothelidae > Aegotheles > Aegotheles bennettii. The sequence continues at coordinate 218,736 of VZRW01011296.1, read as the reverse complement.
AAAAGGCGACGACTAGAATTGGCCTCATTTTGCAAGTCACCGAGTTCAAACTGCTACAAAGTCAGGCCTGATAAATTAGATATGTGTGGACTGCCACCAGCCTTACGAAGAAGAAAGCATTGCCTAGCATCAGTACAACTTTTTTTCCTCTGTCACTCTAATAAGAATCTCTCCTTACCTCACCAATTATGGAAGAATTGAAGAAGACACCGTTTCCTCAGAAAAGAAAGAGGTGATGGTACCTAAGAAATGTACATGGCACAGGCAAAAAATTGAACTAGTCCTACACAAGGACACAATTCCAATTAGTCTCCAGCACTTATTTTCTGAGAGAGGAAATAAGTGATCTGGAGACGCCAGCATTATTTAGCAGTGACAAATTCACAGACAAATTCTGGGTGTTACCATGCTCTCCTCTATTAGGTGGTCTCTGTGTGCATCATAATCGCATTTAAAATAAAAACCCATGTTTTTAAAGCTGAAGGGATTTTTTTTACACTTCAAACCCCTGTCCAGTTCAGTAAATTGATACAAAAATTGAAAAACATCACATGGAAATAAAATAAATTCCTAAAACTGACAGTGACAAACAAAAACTTAAAAACTAACTGGAAACCCCAGTATCTGCAATTCTAAGTATCTTGCAGCTTGCAAGGAGTATGGAGGAGAACAGTTCACCTCTCTGGAATTCCAGATTCTTCCAAGAAAGAAAGGCAAGGGCAGTAAATTCAGGTGAGGAGGAATTAATAATATTACTAGACATAATGCAAATTAAAAATACGTAATGTTCTGCTCTACAATGAATGCAAAACTAACTGGAATGGACCAACAGCCACAAGTGACATATTTAACATTAGAACAATAGATCCAAGTAAAAATAAACTTTATTACAAAGCAAATAAGGATGTGCCCAACAAATACTAATAGTAAGAATTTAATTTTTACGCGTAAAGTTTTCTCAAGGATAGAAATTTTTGCAAGAAACCAGGTACTGATACAGAGCCACAGTCTGACAGATTCGATCCAACTCAAAAAGAAATCATCCTGCCTTCATGCTATCTTCTTCCTTCTGTTTCACAGGGAGGAACAGCAGCTGTTGATGGCATCTACAGACACCAGAGAACATTCGATCCAAGATCTCCCTATCACCCACCTAAAATACAGTTTTTTAAGGGGGAAGGCAAAAAAGGAAATAAATAAAATTGGTAATAATGAATTTTTATATTAATTTAAATTACCAAGCTAAACATTGAGGATCTCTCTTCCAGCCCCAGAAGTAACTCAGTTCTTCAAAACAAATGAGTAGGAACAGGCAGCACTGTACCCCTTGTGTTTCCAGCAGCCAAGGAGCAGCCAAACATCCTGCAACAGCCTGGCAGCAGCTCGGCCACTCCTGGTCAGAGGTGACCACAAACAGCCCACAGTCACACCTGGGGTTTATCGCACAGCCTGACAGAACTGAGCTACTGCTGAGTGAGGAATTGCCAGAAGACAGTAAAATCCTGGTCTTCCCACAAGAAGAAAAGCTTCTGCTCTTCAAGGTTAACCAAGTACCTGTAGTTTGAACTCTGTTTGCCTAATCCTGCACGGCTTCAAATCCTGTTCAGCTTCAGAACTGCACAATAGTAACGCTCAGCATTTTTAAAAGTGATTTTCATCTGCAATCCACTGACCATGCATCTCCAGCCCATGCAGTAGTCACACAACTTACGGGAATGATCATTGGGTGACTCGAACTCACTGGTTACACTTGAAACCCTGAAACCAGCCCAAAAATGCCCAGTTGGGTACCTCACCTGGAAAAGGTAACAACAGCTGAGCGCTCGCTTCCTCACCATGGCACCACAAAATGAGCACCACCAAGAGCCTCAGTGCGTTCTTTACACGCACCAAAGGAGTGTGTAGGGACAAGGTACATTCTAGTGCTTATGCATTATCAGCAGCATAACGAATTGCTTCTCACAGATGTGTTATAATTGAAGTAATACCTCTTCCTGATGTGCTCAGTGTACTAATAGCATCCTGTGTAATCTTATCCCAAATTCTGGAGAGATTTCTCTCTTTTTTGTTCTTTGGCTTCACCACCACTGCCTCCTCAACCACAGAGCAGCCTCCAAACCCCAGAAGACTCAGAACATGCTAATTTGTTTTCCATTGCTTCACTCAATTTCTTGCTTGTTTGCACATTACACATTCCACTGCACAAAGAGCTGCACTGGCACAAATTCCTGTCTGCAGGAGCTACCACCAGCTGCTGCGTATCTACACATTCAAAGCACATATCAGAGCAATAAACAAAACATTTTGTAAGTCTCTGGTCATATCAGAAAGTCCTTTTAATATCCAGGCTGTTTATTTTCCTTCCAGTCCACTCCCACAAACAATGAAATAAAAGTCACAACGTACACTTAATAGTATTGTGCTGTTCAAAAGGAAATATCTTGGTAAATACCTGCACAGAGATATTAAACCTGCTCTGAACAGAACAGATTAAGCTTCATTTATTATTTTTATTTTTCTCTTTGTGCAGAGAAAACTTTTCATATTTAAGTGAAACAGTTACATTAGAAAAGCAACCCCTCTTACGCAGCAATACTTTCTCAGGAAAACCAATATTTCCAGAAGTTAACTGAGCTACATTTCTTCCACCATTAAACATAAGTATCTACCTTAATACTATTAAGTGTTTAAAACCCAGAGTTATCACTAATCCAAAAACGAGAGAGAAGTAAAGCAGCACATGATATAAACAATTAAAGACCAGTATATAGAATAAAACATTTTACCAGTCTTTAGATTGCAATTTTCTGCCCGGTCCTTGTAAAGCTCTGTTTTAGTCTTCATGAAGTAAATTTGTCTGTTTCTAGACCATATTCCAAATCAGTTTATCAAAAATGAGCAGGGAAAGTTCTCCTCCTCCACCCGCAGCATTTGCCCCACATAAACACTTGACACACGCTCCTTTTTTTTCCCCAGCCCCTCTACAGTTCCCCGAGCTGCAGATACTCAAACAAAGATGCCATTTGTTAGTAAGAAGTGTCATGCAGGCACCATGCTAGTGTTCTCCACGGCGGCCCACAGCCCTGCATTCCAGCTCATAATAAACAAGGGGATTTGAACAAACAGCCTCAGAGAAGGCAGCTCCTGTAACACATCGCTGTTACGCTCTTGGGTAAGAATTCTTACTGGTATTTACTAAGTGCTGCATCTTATTTAAAGGACTTACTGGAAAGTCCTTGCAGTACCCTGTTTCTGGCTTATTACTTAAGAAACCATAAAATTAAGTAACTCTCAAAACACAGTTTAGATCTCTGTAACTGATTGGCATTCCCTACTTACACGATGGAGATTTTACATATTTTCTATTTAAAACTTCTTTATTGTTCAGGATATCTTGGGGACCCGAAATACTCAGGGTGTCAGGAGTTGACAAGAATGTTTTCATTGATGAAAGCATAAATAAAGCTGGTACAGAGTCAGCATTCTCAAAACATGAAAAACAAATCTCCGTGTCAAATATTCAAGGACAGGCACATCGAGCCATTCTCCCGCATCGATTTTAGCCCTCACACGTGCTGTCTCAGGCAAAATGTGAGCTGCTATGTGATGCCTGCAGCCAGGCACCAGCCAATTCCATTGCTTCACCTAAGCAAGTCAGAGCACACACTCTGCCAGACGTAGCTTGGAAGACTTGTGCAGGCTTCCAGCTCTCTGTGAAGCCAACAGAAAGATGATCAGTGGGATTGTTCAGCCTGGAGAAGAAATGGCCTCAAGTTCCGTCAGGGGAAGTTTAGGTTGGATATTAGGAAGAAGTTCTTTCCTGAGAGGGTGGTCAAGCACTGGAATGGGCTGCCCAGGGAGGTGGTGGAGTCACCGTCCCTGGGGGTGTTCAAAAAAACGGGTTGATGAGGCACTTGAGGCCATGGACTGATGGTCTAATGGGCAGGAATATGATGGGATAAAGGTTGGACTTGATGACCCTGGAGGTCCCTTCCAACCATAATGATTCTATGATTCTATGACATAAGCACCTGAAGAAAGGGTACAAAGAAGATGGAGCCAGGCTGTTTTCAGTGATGCCCAGTGCCAAAAGCAGAGGCAATGGGCACAGACTGAAACACGGGAGGTTCCCTCTAAACACTTTTTTCACTCAGAGTTATTGAGCACTGGCAGAGGTTATCCATGAAGGTTATGGAGTCTCCATGCTTGGAGACATTGAAAAATCATCCAGTTGTGGTCCTGGGCAGCTGGCTGCAGGTTGCCCTGCTTGAGGAGGGAGGCTGAGGTTGATGACCTCCAGAGGTCCCTTCCAACCTCAACCATCCTGTATGATTCTGTGCGATTCTGTAGTTTTGTGAAAATGCCATGGCTGTATGGCATCTCGGGGAGTGGGGAGGATGGGTGACCTACACACACTTCACAGAAAAAATAATTTCTTATAATCACTCAGACATGTTCTGTGTGGCCCTGCTTGAGCAGAGAGATTGTATCGGATGACCTCCAGATGTCCCCTCCAACCTCAATTGTTCTGTGGTTTCTTTGCCCCCTGAAAAGTGTTAAAATGCCAGGAACAGGAGATCTGATTAAGTGCATTGGACAATTCTTTTTTCCCCAGGGACTGAAAAAAAAAAGTTCCTTCCATTGTTTTAATCTTCCTCCCCATATCGCCTGGCAGAGCACTGAGCCTGCAAATGAGCAGCAGCTCCTGTGTCTTTACCACTGATGACTGCACATGGATCCTACCCAAACCCCAGGTGTCAACAGTTTAGACTACGGATTCAGTAGGAATTCAGACTGATCTAGTGTTGTATCCACCACCAGGCACATGTCCTTCAAAAGTGGCAGCTCCTTGCTGCCGACATTCGTACACACACAGCAGCAATCTTCTTGCTCTACAAAAATAGTCTTCCATTTTTCTCATGATAGGACCACTGAACTGGTTTTATAAAACCAACCACTTTTGTTTCCTTACCTGAGAGCATATTTGTGGGGAAGGTGAAAACAACTGGCACACAATGAACACGAGCACTCATTCCAGGTTAACTCTTCTGTGCGATACCCTGGCAACCTGGGCAACCAGTGCTTAGGGACATGGTTTAGTGGTGGACTTGGCAGTGTTGGGTTAATAGTTGGCCTTGATAATCTTAAGGGTCTTTCCTATGAAAACAAAGTTGCTTTTTAACACTGCTCATACTCTTCTGCCACACACTGCCCTCAGGCAGCAATAAGTTAAGAGCTATATTACACTGAAATTTTTCTTATATCTTTAATTGGTTTTCAAGTTATGTCTATTTTTGTGGGTGTTTACAAGTAAAGACTTACACAGGGAAAAGGGAAGATTTAAGGTTAAATGAAACTTTTCTATATTCAGAAGCAGAAAAAAAAAGCCAAGGACAAAGTGAAACTATTTGTAAAATCAATATATGCTACTATGCTCTGCCCAAAAAAACCCTCCACTTCAACAGCAAAACACACACACTCCTTCAACCCTTAAATATAACAAAAAAAAAATCACTGTTTCTTCAGAGCAGAACCTGTTGTAGTGTTACTGCATAAGGAATAACACTAATAGGTGGAAGATATGAAAGCAAGGGTTTAACTTGCCTAGAAAAACATGATTGAACTCTCATCTTAATGAAAAATCAAGTTTCATGACAGAATACTTGCAGTTCTGCAATATCCCCTGTGAGACGCTGAACAGTCACCAGCAGAAAAATGGTCACTTTGGAAATTAGTTGAATTAACTGCTACGAAAAGCTATCTCAAAGCAATTTTAAAACGATCCCCAAAGGACTCAAAGCAAGAGCATGGAAACCAAGGCAGCCTGACTCAAAGCAATATTTCACAGAGGAAGCCTGTGTCAAAACATGAAATTAGAATTTTGGAGTCTAATGTATATTGCAAAGAACTGAAATCAACTCCTCTTACTGTCTTGCTTTTAAGCAGCAATTGACTAAAGGACTCACTATTAGTAGAGTTCCTGTAATCAGTTATTGCAGTATGTACATGATTTTATTTTTAATCACACAGCCTTGCTAATACATGAGTTAATACAGCACTGCAAGAACAAAACTTAAAATAAACCAGCAAAAGGACATAATCTAATGAAACACAACTTGGCCATTTACTTAGGCTTAATTTATAATTATATGTTTCAAATAAATAAGTACACCTTAAAATTAAATTGTCTCCAGCTATGTTTGCAACTACAACTCAGTTGGAATGTGCAGTCTGCATGCTCATGTCATACCTCAGTATTAAGCCTTATGAATGACACCACAAGGGTTACTAAGTGGAGCAACAAGAACTGGAGAGTTCTACTCTAATTCCAATTGACAATGTGTCGTGTGCACAGTCCTGAGCCAAAAGATAATTAATTTGCTGAAGGTTAACATAATCAGTTGCAAAGCCAGAAGAAACTGTAATTGCTAATTTGTGACAAGCTACGCTGAAAGAGCAAGCCAAATTTTGAACAATGCTCCTTTCTTGAAGGAAAAAGAGAGAAAAACCACAATACACAACCCACCCTCCTGCGCAGGGCTCTGTCAACACAATCCAAAACATTTATGGCAGCTCTTAATAGATCTAAATGTAAAGACTTGGGCTGGGTATAATTTGAGGCTTGCCAATACCGTAAAGACTGGTCCAACTTGCACAACAATGAGCTAATGTCCTATGTCTAAGCTTAAGTCATCCTTTGTTCTACTTCCCCAGGGGGTAGGTGGCATCTGGTCTTCTCATCAATTTATTTCTATTTTGCTCTTCCCTCACTGCTATGAAAGGGCAGCATTATGGCCATTACGGAGTGGTTATTCACCTATACATTTCATCTTTAAGGAGATGTGAACACTATGCTGACTTAAGTAATGTCAGCCCTACAAACAGCTGCTCAAGTGGTTATGAGAGCAGATTTGCATTCTCACTGTTCAATGAGATAGAGAGAGCCTTGTTTCTGCAGCACGTTATAACCCAGCAGTAAAGCAACGACAAAGATTCAGTCTTCGAGGAAAAACACAGGAGGTTTTCTACTACATGGAAACCATTTTACAGCCTTCCACCAAAGATAAAATTTCCTGGAACTCCTCCTGTGGCTAGAACTGATCCCGCTGTAACATGTAATCTGTTCCATCTACAGCCCATGAGTATTACTCCCACACTCCTCTTGAAATCCATGACCTTTCCCAGTACTAGTCCTAGCTTTTATAATTAATGTCTTAATAAAATATGCTGCAAATCAGCTGCTGTGTTATATGGTACGATCAGACACTTGACCACAGAAGCAGTATTGGCATATAAAAAATATGGAATATTTCAGGAATTTCACCCTCAGTCTCATGTAAGTGAAGTCATCCTTCCCACACCAGCGCTTTTTCAGGTATTGGTTTCTACTTCATAAGCAAATTCAGGTGAAAATGCCATTTTTTGATCCCTTGTACTTTAAAAGTATATTATGTCTGCAGTCCCCACGGGCTTTTGAAAACTAAAATATCCTTTCTGCACGCTGACACTACTCATACTTCTTTTAACCCTGACAGGCTACTAAACATACAAGCAAAACGATCTTTCAGCAAGATTGAACGTAACAGTTCTCTGCAGTAAATTTCCTCTTTGTTTTCCCAATGCCATACCTCAGGGTGACGTATAAAAATCACTTTTCCCAACAACATAAATCAAAAGAATACTTTTCAGAAGAAATTATCTGGAATTTTACATAATTTCAGATTTCCTCTATTGTACATCTTCATCAGTAGCAGACCATGAATGTTTTCACAGCATTAAGATCTGCAGCATCAATTTAAACAGCAAAATGGTTCTAATATTTTAGGTGCTGACACAAGCTAGAACATTTCATAAAGTTATGCTCCCCATATTAAGAGACTTAAATAGAAGGAGTCAGATGCCACACTGCACTAATTATGTTAAGTCTCTCAATTAATCATTTTTATCTCAGCACTAGTCAAAATTAATGGAGCAAACAATAATTATATTTTAAAACTCAGCATTAATGATGTGAAGTCTATTCCCAGCTTAAAGAATCACCAAAACAACACCCCTGCATACTCTGGAAGAAGTTTTTGAAAGGGACTCTTCATTTTTGAGGAAGCTGCTTTATTTCTTCTCTAGGGCTAGAGAAGTTACGACAGCTCTCTTGTTACACACGTTTCCATCTATATCGGTATCATTTTACAGGCTAACATAAAAAGGTTTGTACATCTACAAAGTTAAATTTGGGAAAGGAAAAAAATTACTGAAATCCCCTCTGAACATCTGAAATTATCTCAAGTGTCGTGCAGCTCTGTATCCATGTTATTTATGGTTATAAAGTGGTCATGGGAAGCACTGGAGGAATGAGAGACAGCCAGACGAAGGGTAAACATGTTTGCTGAGCAGCAGCAGCAACTGGGGAAGAAGATGCTATCGGTTTCTTCATCCTCGTTATGAGAAAAGGAAGTTAGTGATAGGAGCAAGAAGCTCCTGTTGTTTTCAGTTTCACCAACTGAGGACTGGTAAACAAAACAAAGTAAACAGCCACGGCATTTGCCGTGCAAAACAGGAATTGGGGCCTCTGTGTTCTTTGGGCTGCAAGCTCAAGTCAAGGGAAAACACAGCAGAGCAGCTGCAGTAAGGCTCAATGGCATGCCCACCAACCTGAAATCAGGTTATGTTCACACCTGTATTTAGCAATATCAGTATGTCACAGAATCAGGAAGGTTGGAAAGGACCACATTGGTCACCTGGTCCAACCTCCCTGCCCAGCACGGTCATCCTAGAGCACATGGCATAGGACTACGTTCAGAGCTTCTCGAATATCTCCAGCTAGGGAGACATCTAGTAGGTATTTACGAAATTTTCAACCTATTTAGTAGGCATTTGGAAGGTATTTAGCAATAAATATAAATAGGTATTTAGCAATGCTTACATTTAGTATTTAGCAAATTTGTTTGCATCAGCTAAAACATTTATTAATATAAAACCACACCAAAAAAAATACTAATCCCTCAAACTTTGTGGCTCTTTAGCCACAAAACACTGTATCACTACAATAAACCTTCTGGCTACACTATATCTATCACCTTTATTTCAAGCAATTTTTCCTATATGCAACACCTAATTGTTTTTTAGATTTAATCTATTCATAAACCTTAGGACAGTCTGGCAAAAAAGTCTGGGCTTTTTTTCCCCACCCTCTGCCATGGAGATGGGAGACAGCAGCTGAGCACAGACACCGCCGAGATCCCATCATTGCAGAGGCAAGCACAAAGCTGCAGCAGCACAGGCCCACAAACCAAAAATAAAAAGGCTTTTGTTTGAATATTTGATTTTAAAGGATAACACAGCTTAATCAGAACAGAATTCTCCACAGGGGTTGTACATCTACTTCATCAAGTAGGAGATCAGCGAGATGTATCATTTGGCTCATTCTTTGGATCCAGTGTCCACTTCAGATGCCAATTATTAATTAATTCTGCTGTTGCACAGAAACAATGGCTCAGTAATTAGTGCACTAACAGACGTACCATTAATACTTTCTTTTTACTGGTTTGTAGGAAGATTACAAACAGTGAGGTACCTTAATGAGGCTTACAAGCCTACTGCCAAGTTTTCAATGCTACTCCTATCAAAATCAATACTTTCATTTCAGTACTGATGCAAGCTGAAGAGCTACAAGCACATGCTGCAAAGACCTTAAGAAGTCTCTGTTACAGGATAAACATGAGGTTAATTCTAGACCAGGCCTTGGGCACAGGCATCAAGCAAAGAATCCATTTATTTGTTAATGCTGAAGTCAGCGATGCAGGAAACCTATTCATGAAAATCTACTTTTTTTTTAACATAGCATAGTGGTAAAAAAGAAAAATAAAAATCTAAAAACCTGACCACACGCCATAGACTCTCATATTTCAGCAGAAATAAACCTGAAATGACTAATAAGTATTTCTGAACTCAGTACACAGAAAAAAGTCTGCTTCATCTAATCTGAACACTGACTCAATGCTTTGGCAACACCTATTCCAAGTTACAAGGATTAGCTCCAGGGTAATACACAAAGAAAGCTTTTTATGGATTTCAGCCCTGCTCAACAACCTATTTCATTCTAAACATTATTCTCAGCTTCTGCAAATTTCGTACCCTTTACAGAGTCAAAATCCATAGTAAGAGCCAAGACTTTGTTGTGCTCATGGAGCTGCATCTGGCAAACAAGCACCCTGTAACCTGGTAAAAGCAGCCTCACTGCAGAACCCTCCCAGGCAAGGGCAGACACAAGCTGTCCTCTGTTTTACAGAGAAAGGGGAAGAGCACGTCTGTGCTCAGTGAAGCACAGTTGAGATTTAAACATAGATCCACCCACTGTCTGCGTTGTGCTTGTATACAAGCAATTCAGCACTTTGGGGAGGGTTCAAGTTCTCATTTGTGCAGCCCGGACAGAGCAGGATCGACAGGGCTGACTGGTTACCCAGACATCTACAGAACATCACAACTCAGCTCTTTGCAAGAAGACAGCTTCAAGTTCTAACTACAACCAGCAGCTACAGGTAAAGAACTTATTGGTCAAAGCACTAGGTATGCTTAAATTGCTTTTAAATCCTCTTTGACTTGGAGATATAGCCATGGTGGTCTGATAGGAAACCTTCCCATGAGGCACAACACTCATTCTAAAATTCATCAACCTCACGTGAAAGTTCAACAAGTTCAAGCCTTACATTTTCATCAGTGAAGTTACACCCAAAGTAACTTGCAGGGGAAAAATGTATCTAGGTTATGAATTTTGATTCTCTCTTGCCTTACCACTGAAGGTGTTTCTTCAGTACACATTAAAATCCCAACTTTGCATGATGTTACTATAAACAAAGCCAAAGAATCTCCTTGAAACAAGCATCTGTAATGCAGCAAACCAGGGCATCATCTCAGCAAAGGTATTCCTGGAAGGTCCAGCGATAGGATAGGAAATGAAGAGGTTGAACATCACAAGATTAAGAACTATCACTCCAGTGGCTTCACACTTGATGAAAATCCAATAGCATTTCATAGACACTTCCCTCTTCAGTAAAACTACAGTTGTCATCTGCCATCATATAGATAAGCCTGACTGTGAGTGAAAATTACCAAGTGCTTCTCCTGTTTTAGAATATTTTCTGAAATTGGTTAATTTAACAGTAAACTTCTTGCTATGACAGCAAGTTCTTGAAGGAATTTACAAAGAACTCAGCCTACATTAAGGCTGGGAGAAGACAGCGAGGTAATTTTTAACTTAAATGTATTTTAATATAATTCACAGTAAAAACAACAGCTTTTGGCATGTGTTAGCCACAAGTACAAACTTTACCCTACTTAGTCTACAAATTCTGCTCACTTCTTTTTTTTCCTCCTTCCCTACCTCACTTTCTTCCCTGGCACAGAAAAAGCGAGGGGTGTAACAACTGAACACTATAAAATTACTCACACATACTCTTTATTTGCCAACACCTGCTGTTTTGGAAGAGCACACCAAACCTAAAGATATACAATAGGGCCAAACAGCTCAGATTATTGTGATAACATGCTATAAAAATGTAGAAAAATAAAAGCCTCAGATAGTACTTTGTACCCGAGGTACAACCAGCTATTTAATCCCAGGGTAAAATCCAAGCCATCTCAGACACTCACTGTTGACAGATTTCTCTGAAAAACGGGTCAGATGCATGTCCTGGGGGAAGCTCCCTCTCTGATTAAAACACTATCACAAACAGCCATTATTGTTCAGGTGCTATTGAGCTGAGGTGGTGTTTCACTGAATCACAGACTCCAACACAAACTAAGTCACATTTTTTTCAGCTAGACAGATCTTCAAGGAGTTTAAGTGAAGGCACAAGACAAATACATGGATTTTCAACTCAACTAAGCGGGTTTTACCAAATAAAAAATCTTTAGTGGAAATGCAATGAAAGGCTATTACTGTTTGGAGTGGTCCAAATCTATTCTGATGCTGTGGATACAAGACAAAGGCTTTAATACACAGCCACAGCAGGTGGAATTTCAACCTAACAGCTGTGGCTTAGGTCAAGACACTGCAACCTGTACCCTGACACACAACTCACCGTAAAGAGGCAACGACCTCTCTCTATATATAAGCAGGAGTGACAATTTACAACTCATAAAATCATAGAATCATTCTGGTTGGAAGGGACCTCCAGGGTCAAGTCCAACCTTTATCCCATCATATTCCTGACCATTAGACCATTCATGTCTAATGAAAAGCACAACTGTGAACTACATGAAAAGAGGAAGGGAGGGAGGGGGGGAGTATGCTGTGCTATTTAGGGAATGGCATTTTGAGAGGATGATGTACAAAACTGCCAGTATATAATTAGCTGTCAAGTTAAAGCGTGCAGGGGTCATCATCACTAAGGGGTAAGGGACTTAAGGCAAATAGAAAGGGATTTTAAAACTATGTCTTGCATCACAGGTCTTTTAACGCACAAAACTACAGGTAAGCAGGCCAAAAATTAAATTAAATAAAATTCTTGAGCTGCTCTAAGTTTCTACTATTTTGCTACACATCAGATTTGAGTACCAATTTTCCCATTGCCTTGCACCTGTTTTCAACCCTCACACCTATACATTAGATCAGCAGTATTTTATACCTCGCTGCAAACACAAACAGTGCTGAAACAGTAAAAAAATAAAAATCAAAAGCCTAAGGAAAACTCATGGATATTTCCCTTTTGTGAATATAGAGACAAAACAACTACACAGGCTTAGAAAGATGGAGAAGAAATAGGACACAAAATGTTGTTCCAGAAGTTATTGCAAAGGGGTCTACTGAAGTATAAGTAACTTTCTGAACATCAAAAACCCCATAAAGCAGAGAGAAAAGCACAGCTGTTCTCCAAAGCCCACAGAAGTGAAAGCTGTGGAAAAAACCCAAACTTATCAGCAGGAAAGGGATACAAATCAGGTGACTCTAAATTGGGTTCATTTTTAAAATGTTATGGCTATCTCTTGGGTATCTCCAAGTTAATCAGTAAGGATACCATACAAATAAGGAGCTACCATACAGACTGCAATGGTCTGACTGCCAGATACAATTGCTACGTGGCCACTTCAGGGCAGGCAAAACAGATTTCATATTCTTAGACCTCAGAAGTTATGATTTCTCAGTAAACCTGGTATGCTATCACTACTGCAACACCAGGCAGTTCACTGATACACCATTTAGCCATCAGTATTTTAAGTTTGAGCTTATAAGTTTGTATAAATAGAATACAGAACAGGTACAGTCTCTCATGCAGGACTATAGGATTCAAATCAGATTTTAATTGAAGGACTTCTCAGCTTTGCCTCAGAATGAAGAAGAATGGTTTGGAAACACTAATCTGCAGTTGTTTTAATTGTGGATAAAAAAAAAGATCATTCAAAATAAAAGAACTGAAATAGTTTTCATGTTACAGCAATTTTTGTGTTAAAAGAATTATCTGCAAATCTGAAGCTGAAAGATATTAATTTTTTTCGTTTTTAATTGGAAACAACTGTTTTCCCACTAATAAGACATCTATGAATTCAACTGATGAAAGCCGCATGACAGATAAAAGGCAGGCAAAAATATGATGGGGAGGGGAAGCTCACATAGAATGTTGCAGAAAAGTTGTTTCAATTAAAAAGGAATCAGAAATTGCCAAGAAAGGCAGCTTAGTCAAACAAACAAAGTCCAAACCACTATTAAATAACAATTCTAGAGCAGGAATGTTTAAGGTCTGTCAAATAAATGTTTGTGTCCTCCCACCCATCTGCCCCCCCATAACCACCTCACGTTGAAGTGTATTCCCATTGAATCTAATTCAATTACCTCTTCTACAAGCTTCCCTTGTCATGCCATCTCTGCAGCTTGGATGCAAGAGAGGTAATTTGTTGAGTTTTCCTAGTGGCAGTAACAACTTCAGTAGTTGTTAACACTTACCAGCTAAAACTGCTCAAAAAAAGTTCAATGAAGTTACCAATAAACACTGTTTCAAAACCAATTACTACAGATCAGCAGTTGGAAATGTTAAAAAGAGGGTTTTTTGAACAAACTTAAATTTATTTTAACATGGACAGCTAATATCTAGCAGTATATTAAGAGAGTATAAAGGAAAATGTTGGAGGACACCATTCAGACATCTCATCCTGGATTTACAGCACTTGCTGAACACGTCACTGCCCTTTGTCCACAGCCCTGCTGGAAGTTACTGCTCTGGGCTGTGCTAGTAAACAGGATTATGTGAATGCAATCCACAACAAGAAAAACAAAACTGCTGAATTAGTACCGTGGTACTCATGGTACTGTCACTGGCAGTTTAAGGGAACTTGGACTGGAGAGAATTTGCAGGAATAGACATTTGCAAAGTGTAAGTTTGTCCACGTTCTCGGTGCAGGTGTAATGGGCTGACCCTTGGACAGACACCCACTGAGCTGCTCCCACTCCCCCTACTCCACAGGACAGGGAGAAAAGAATCTGAGAAGACTCATGGGTCGAGACAGACAGGGAGATCGCTCAGCAACTCCCCTCATGAGCAAAACAGACTTGGCTTGGGGAGATTTATTGGCAATTAAAAATAGAGTATGATGATGAGAAACAAAGTCTCCTTCTCAGGCCAATTTCACTCCTTTGATCTCAATTCTTCTACCCCCTCCCCACCCTGAGCAGCACAGGGGGGTGGGAATGGGGTTTGCAGTCAGTCCATAACATTTTGTCTTTGCTACTCCTTCCTGCTCACGCTCTTCCCCTGCTCCACCATGGGGTCCCTCCCACAGGATACAGTTCTTCACAAACTGTTCCAGTGTGGGGCCTTCCCTCGAGCTGCTGTTCCTGCCAGAAAACCTGCTCCTGTGTGGGCTCCTCTCCAGGGGCCGTAGCTCCTGCCAGGAGCCTGCTCCAGCACGGGCTCTCCACAGGCTGCAGCTTCCTCCAGTGTGTGTCCACCTGCTCCAGCATGGAGTCCTCCGCAGGCTGCAAGATGGGTATCTGCTCCACTATGGTCCTCCATGAGCTGCAAGGGGGACAACCTGCTTCACTATGGTCTTCTCCATGGGCTACAGAGGAGTACCTGGAGCACCTCTCCTCCCTCCCTTCTTCACTGACCTTGGTGTCCGCAGAGTTGATTCCCACACAGTTTTCTCACACTCCTCTCTCTCAACTGCTGCACTGCATTTTTTACCTCTTCCTAAATTTCTCATCACAGAGGTGTCACCAGCTCCACTGATGGGCTCAGCTTTGGTCAACAATGGGTCCATTTTGGAGCAAGCTGAAACTGGCTGTGTCCAAAGCAGGCGACAGCCCCTGGCCTCTTCTCACACAGGCCACCCCTTGCAGCCCTTGCTACCAAAACCTCACCAAGCAAGCCCAACACAATGGCCAATAAGATACTTTCCCATTGATTTAGCATTTAATCTAAATGCAGAGCATATACAAACACAAGCCATACATGTCAGTCTTCAGCACATTAATATACAATCTCTTGATCCCCTTTCTGCCCCCAAAATATTAACTCTACTAGAACTTCCAGTTATTCCTAAAAAAAAAACCTCTGTAAGATATTCTGTCCAATGTCAAGATCATAAATCTGGATAAAAGACTACTGATGTTCCACGCAATTCTATAAACAGCATTTTAGTTTCAATTGGAAGTGCTTTTGGAGCAAATCTCCACATCACCTCTATTTTCTGTTTTTCCGTTTGCACTAGGAAGCAACGTGGAAGTACGTAAAGCTGGGTTCCTTCCAGATTAAGCCTGAAAAACCTGAAACACAGAGGGAACGCTGAACCCTGTTTTCCTTTCTAGATTTTCACTACAGTGCCGTGCTACGTGCCAACACACAGTCTAGAGGCTGCTGCTAGGCTGAACACACAGCACAGGCCCCAGCGCAATCAGTCGTCCTTTGATTTGCCTAAGTATATTTGCTCATTTTTCCCTTTAGAGCCTATCTGCACTATTTATAGAATGGCTTTACATTCTTATTAGCTACCAGACAATGATTTTTAATACATGTTCCATCGCTATGAATGTGAAGCCGTGAAGCTTTATACATTATGTAAAACAGGCAATTATCACTGCACCGTTTAGAAGGTCATTCCAACGCCTATAAACTACACAGCAATGGGAACTGGAGTCTGTGGAGCTTTTATTTTTCATCTATAGATTGGGCAAGCTCCAGACTAGCATTCATCCCACATATTTTAAAACCTAACTATGGAACTGATTCGTAGTACAGAAACATTTGTACTAATCTAGGTGTGTTTGATTCATGTAACTCACACTCCACACAGCAGCCTGTGAACATGACATTGTCTTCTGCTGAATGAGGAGACATGGTGGCTTCAGGATCCAATGCAGCTGCAGCATAGATGAGGAAATTTTTCAAAACACGTTAAAGCCTTTTGAATGTACAGCTGTTGTCAGAAAAAGGGAAGGATTAGTCAGGTTATTTCTTTTTAGACGGAGAAAAATTAGGACACAGAGCAACAGTGCAGCCGTTTATCCATCACACAGCAAAGTGCACCGCCCGAGATCAGCAGTACATCACACACCAGGGAGCCCTGGAAACAGCCCAAAAACACCCAGCACTTGAAAACGATGAAGAATTGTTCCACTAATCCAAACAATGTGACTTGAAATGAAACACAAAATATTTCTCTATGAAAGATCACAGCATGATCGTGTTACCAAAGCCCTTTCACTGGTACAAACAGCATTTCCTTTTCTATCAGAAAGAGGAAACCTCGGATTGAGGCAACTCCTCAGTTCCAGCTGGGACCCATGAACTGCACTACAACTGTTTCCTTCAGACTACTGCTATTTCCCATGCAAAAATTACATTTCACAACAAAAGCTACACTTCCATTCCAACTGTGACAAAAATCAGTGAACCAAAATTATTGAAATTAAAATTCTGAAGGATGCATTTCTAAAACCAAGCCTTAACCTCTGGAAAACACTCCTGACAGAGAAAAACTAACATGGAGAAGAGTGGTGCTTAGTCAAAATATTCTTGGGGAAAATCTAGCACATGGTGTAGACTGGCAGACATGGTTGAAGTTCTCCTGTTCACACTCAGGTCCATGTGTGTGTGTGTCCCCAAATACTTACATATTTTAGTCTTGATTGGTACATTAGATACCTCCCAAAAGAAAAATATCTCATCTAAAAACAAGGAGGAGAAAACCCAAACATTTTCTCCTTCAATTTCCACGGCATAAAAATATTTGCAGAATGCAAATGCAGAAACCTTTGTGCAGCCTGATTAATTCATAGCTTGCAGGCCTCTGCCACTTGCTTTTGAAGAAATAACAGACAAAGGTTTTATTCTGAACACTTGAAATTCAGCTATAACTGCTGCTGCATTGGTGCAAAGGAGGAGGGTGCAGACTTCACTTATGAATGCTGCGAAAAAAACATTTGACTTAATTCCTCATTGAAAAATAGGTTTTCATTTAAAAATACAAAACAAAGGGGAAATATTTCTTTTCCTACCATGCCACGTATATGTCATTAATATCTGCGCTACTCTACTACCTGCTAACGTGCCATAGGAATGGAGCATCTGTATTGTGATAATGGGTCATTTTGAGAGCAAAATAGTATCATACAATGAATGGCTATGGTTAAAAAACACAAAAAGGCAAACACCCAAAAAAAAAACCCCCAAAGCAAACAAAAAAACACCAGAAAACAAACGAACAAACCCACCACACACACAGTGTAGAGGGAGAAACACAAACTACTGCACCCAACTTTCACTCCCCAAGGACAAGTGGTTTCAACTACGTGCATCAAGATTGTACCTGGCTTAAAAGCTACAAAACCCTCAAAGGCTTCAGCACACCCCGAGACTGAAGGCACGATTAAATGCCATGTGAGTCTTCAGGTAACATTAGTAGATTTATTGCTCAAACTGCAATTTCCACATTAAGCATGCACTCGAGCTATTTCTGTGCAGCAGCAGCAAACACTTGCAATTCAGCAGCAGTACTGCAGTGATATCCAGCAAACAAGAGCATCAGAAGAAGTCTACAAGCTGAATATCAATGAGCTTCTCCATATGGCCGGAATCTGCTCACAAGAGCTGCGGGTCAGCGAGCCCAGATTCATTTTACAAAAAAGCCCATGGCCCTCATAGCTGGTGGGTTCCAAGATTTGTATCACACCCATCACCACTGCCTGTGCTGAAGTGACCATGACACCCAACCCAGGTGTTGCACTCTTCTGGAGAGGAGTGTGTGCCTTCAAGTGTCTTTGCATTTATTTTATTTGTTTGAGTACATTGCTCTGTAATCGTGCTACAGAAGGTAACAGTAGGGGGGGAAAAAAAGCCTGCATTAACCTGGGACACGATGCAGAAGGTATTAGGGTTTGTTCCTCTAGGAAATCATTCCCACCAAGGACCTGCCCCCTCCAGGTACAGCTAGAAAATGCTTCGTTAGCTGCTTTATTAGCAAAGAGACAGCAGCAGTCCGGGGCATCTGTGTACTTATTTTCTCATTTCACCAAGAATTTAATTAACTGATATTAATTAAGTTTTCTGTTTGATCTGGAAATTCAGTTCGAATTAACATTTTTATGGATAGTTTAATACTAATGCTGACAGATAATTTGTTTTAGAAGAAATTGCTTGGACCTGCAACAAGGACAAAACAGGGGAACCTATTCCACCAAGAAACCAGTATTTTTTATTTGCTGTTAGGCAAGACTAACCAAAAAAACAAAGGATCTGTTACCCTATTTGAGAAGTTTGGATGCTTTGCTTACAAACTATACCGTAAGATCTAGAAGCCCCACAGGGCATAAAAATACTTTGGAGAAGCCAGATAAGATGTGCAGGAAAGTTGTGAATTGTCAGTATACACCAAAACACTACCTAAGCCACCCAACTGCTACATTTATCTGGGTAGAAAACGTCCAGCTGAGACTCTGTCACTTCAAAATACCACATTTTAAGTTGTCAAAACACAAAAGGCAAACTTATTAGCATCTGTCTCTGCCCTGTTGCTTATTCCTATCCACTGCAGTTTAACAAACAAAACTGTCACCTTCTTAAGCTGTAAGTGTATTAAATAAATTCTGTCCAAGCTTCACAACTGATAAACGTGGGTGCTAACATTCATATTTAACATTAGATTCCAAATTCCATAAGCATGAGGATAAAATACTGGAAACAAGAATTTAAGGGGAAAAAAAATAATTAGATGATCCCTCATTACTGTAAGTGTGCATGTGTCAACAGCACAAGTTTTTCTCTATGAAAAAGTGCTTTGGAATATCAAATAATGTCAACATCACACAAGAAGAAAAAAGTTGTACACACTTGAAAATAGCGTATGGACAATTGTCATGACCTTCCCAAAATCCAAGTCAGAAAAATACCTTCTCCTGAACTCTGAAAAAGCAAGACAGAGAATGAGGCTTGTTTTTCTAGATCCTTCATACACAGCTCCCCAGCCTTTTCTCAAAAAAGTCTCCAAATCCGTAACTAAACTGTTTGGGGTTAGTTGAAAATTAACATCATGATAAAAGTACAAGAGCAGCTACAGAAGGAAAGGTACAGGACACAAACACCTTCTCTCCACGTTCAGATCCAGGCTCGAGATCTCATCTTCGTTCCAAACATCTTGGACAAATGCCGCGGGCAAAACAGAGTCCTTGTCTGGGCTGCGGTATCACTGAAACCAGAAATCCAAATACATTCATCCTACCCGCTCGAGCTCAAAACTATGTAACCCATCAACCTTCTGAAACGTTAAGCAAATACTTCAGTGAATCCCTAACTCCCCCCACACAGCTGTCCTCTTCTTTCAAGAAACCAAATAAAGCCACCTTGTTCTCAGTCAGCCTTTCTACCCGGCTGCCAGGTTCCTCCTGCTGTGGTGGAGTCACAAGGGCGGTTGTGCAAGTACTGCTGCTCCAGGCCAGCAACAGTCCTGTGCCTTACACTAAGTAAGAAGTCCAGAGGATTTAACAGCATACAACTGCACACTGCTACAGGTGAAGATTAAATTGATCCTCCAAACCACAACTCTTAAAAAGGGATGTAATACAAGTCTTCATTTCCCTTGTTTCTACTCAGCTAGGACCAAAGCAGGGAATCTGAATTGTAAAAAGCTCTGAGGGCCACCCAGGGGCACCCCACAACCCGCAGGATTTAAAACCACCAGACAGCCTATTGCCAGAAGAGGATAAACAGCAATTTAAGACCACATATCATGATGCAGTCCTTCTAGCTTGCGCGCTGCTTGCTTCCATTTGTTACTATTTTATGTCAATAAAAATTTTAACTAAAGCTATACTTGAGATTTTTGACATAGAATCATAGAACATGTTGAGTTAGAAGGGACCCTCCAGGATCATTGAGTCCAACTCCTGTCCCTGTACAGGACACCCCAGCAGTCACACCATGTGCCTGAGAGCATCATCCAAACGCTTCTTGAACTCAGGCAGGCTTGGTGCTGTGACCACTGCCCTGGGGAGCCTGTGCCAGTGCTCAACCACCCTCTGGGTAAAAAAGCTTAAGACTGAAGTTCAGATTCTTTCAACATAAGTGAAAGCAGTTCAGGGCTTGCAGCTCACTACTGCTTAACATTTGACTATCCTTGGATGAATTGAAAACCACAGCAGTCAGCAACTCTAGCAAGTGAACAAAAAAAAATATGGAAAAAAAATTCTCACCTTTGGCTATAGTCACAAGCAGACAAACTAGACAGAGTTTTTAAATCACTATTGAAACTTGTTCCAAGCAGAGTGGCCAGTGGAAGCAGAGAAGGTAGCTTTCTGCAGTTCACACCAAGAAGAGACTAGAACCAAACTGAAGATGATGGCATTGCCTGTCAGGGGAATTGCAGAGGTTTGGATGCTTTTATTCCTTTTGGTCTTACAGCTACAGAAAGACTGTTTTTCTTCCTGGACATCAAATATTGTGTAACTTCAAACAACCTCAAACAGGCTTCACGCGTCTTTCAGGGAAATAAAGGAAGATGAGGGCATAGCCATGCAGCCTGCACAAACACATTTTACTAGTGTTTGAAGCCATAAATCATTATTTGTAGTATAGCTGATTCTAAAGCTTTCCAACGATAGCATCAAGCATCATGCCATAAGCACTAAACTACAAGTATAGCTAATAATAGAGCTCTTAACTCCTTTTAGTATTTTTTTTAAAATGTGCTGTTTCCTACAGGACAAAAATTGTGAACTCTGTAGCTACGTACAAACACACACACACCCTAAAGAAAAAACAGGCGTTTTTCTCAAAGATTTTAATTGTCATTGTGTTTGTTTTTTTTGAAAAAAACCAAAAACACCACAAAACCAAAAAAAACACACAGCAAGTCAGATCAGTTTCACTGGTGCCAACACAGCTGTGCTGATTTACACCAAACTGAAGTTCTGTCCCATCCAGCAGAAACATCACTGTGACCTGTTGTGTTTTTCCCCATTATGTTACTGCATTGTTCCTTACTCTTTATTCTTTTTCAAATCTATTTTTAATAGGAATATTTTATGTTAAAGCTGCCACATTTTCCATATGCTACAAATAAGAAACCTGAAGTTGTATTTCAGGAGTATTGAGAATGTTACAGTTGACAATTCATGGGTTTAGGTTCCCACCTCACAGAAAAAAAAAATCCCCAACACATATTGGAGTGACAAATCATGGTGTGAAGCTGGAGATCAGTTGCCTTTATTGTGCTTTCCTTCTTGTAAATTAGCTCGTTCCAGTTGGCTAACATTACTGCATAAAGAAAGAACACGAAGTACTTCATTTTCCTGTAGTTCCTCTATAGCTAAATCACATTCAAGCTATCTGTATTAATTTCGTTAAGCCATAGATGAATTCCCAAGATACAACATCTAAGTACTTTGTTAAATGATGCTACCTACCTAATAATCAAAGACCAAATAAACAGACACTGAAGTATGTAATTAACAGCTACATATAGCTAAGCAGCACTGTGACCTTTCTTAATCACTGCATCTGGCATCACACGAATGAGAAGAATGATATATTTTAAGAATTTTTTTAAATAAAGTAAGAAGGCAATAAATTGTCAGGATAAGAAACGCAACAGAAAAGCCATAATGTGTATATATATCCCACGGAAGTTATTACTATTCAAAAGGAGAGACAGCGAATGCCAGCCACAGAAATAGAGTATTTTATGTAAAAATCCTCTAGCTGAGCCACTTTGTGTCCAGTTTTTTAATAATCCAACTGTATTATTACTTGCTTGTGTTTGTATCATCCCGAGGTGAAATTCCTCATACTCTCGCAGTAGCACATCTCACTTTACGAGTGACTTTACACCACTGAGCACTTTACACTCCCCTCAGCCTGCACCACCGCTGAGGAAAGGCCACCCCATGGATTTTCCTCACATCCCACTGCTGGCTCCTCCTGATCAAGGTTAAAAGTAACTCAACAAGAACAAGCAAAGAGTTTCATTCGGATCAGCTTCCCAATTCAAATCACTCAGGCTGTATGACTGCTTGTGAAGCTCTATAGGGATTTGAACTGGGATGAGGAGGTGGGATGAGGAGCGGAAGCAAGGCAGGAGTGTATCCTTAAGGGGAGTCATTTCTGCGAGCATTAATTATCTGTGAAACCACAGTCAAAAGGCCTAACTTCAATACAAATATAATCACGCCAGTAGAGTCTGTTCAAATATGGTTAAATTTTGCCACATTGGTAGAAATTCAGCCGTGGTAAGTAATGAATTGAAGCTGTGTGTATGTACTGAGGAGCTGCAGAATACACCAAATTATCTCGACTGCTGTGGGCAGAATTTCATATTTAATGACACACACACAAAATATTTAACTCCCTGCTGTCAGATTTGGCAGCTCATTGAACAATTTGCAAAGTTCATTTTTATTTTAATTATTAAATAAATAAATTTTACTGTTTGTCCACATTCTGGCCTCGTGAGAAAAAGATCACTCTTCTCCCTCATCTGTTCTACTGCTAAAAACAAAGCAATTTGAGAAGAGCTATGCAGTTCTAGAAAACTCCTACTTTTATCCAGCATTTCTCAGTTAAAGCATGCAGGATGGATTATGATAGTATTCCTTCAACAATAAAATATCCATGACTACCCAATCTTCATTCATATTCACATGAACTGTATTAACACTGGTTGCACAGAGGAACTCCTACAGTCAGTCAGTCTGCAAAGCAAGAGGTCACAGCAGATTATCACAATCTCATCTACCCTTTAGATATATGGATTTTGCACATCAGCCTTTCTAGGTACACGTGAAGGAGAAGACTTATTTTCTACCTCCTAGAAACAGTCTGAGGAAATTGAAGTTTTTCTTAAGGTTCTTTCAACCTAAAATACTATTAAATGATGTTTTTGTCAATCAGAAGACACTGCAGGTTATGAGAAACAATTGTTTTTCAAAGGAAGGATTGAGTAAAACTCTACGGATAATGAAATCACATGAACAGGAAGAATTCTTGAAGCAGCTGCAGGAGGGACAAAAACAAAAATCAGTATTCCGTTTGATGGCTTTTTTTCTTAAATGTGAGGAGAAGCCATCTCCATCTGCCTGTTTTATGCAGAACACCATTTGGGTTTCATTAACAACTTGAAAAAAAAGTCTCCAGAAGTTATCCAGTCCTGCTGCATTCCTTGTCTATGTTCAGCTTCCCTGGAAGATAGCAGATTAGCCTGTGGGGAAAGGTGCAGGATCAGGGCCACCAGAAAAAAAGAAATCTGATACAGGAAGGTGGTGGCAAGGAGATACAGGCAAAAAGCCAGTGTTTGGTTTTATTTTGTACTCCTGAAGAGATCTAAGCAACCTTTGAAAGTATCACTGACCTGTCCAGTATTTTGGTTCTGGCTCAGGAGTAAAAGGGAGGCAGAAGAGCTTTCTTCAGAAAAATTCTTATTGGTTTACATCAGAAAGCACACATATGCTTTCATAATGTCATTTGCTCAATCCAGTTACACAAAAAATAAGTTATCAGAACAGCTCTTGCATTCAACCCTTTGTGGGGCTAATCCAGAGCCCAGCAAAAAGAATGTAAGATTCTCCTGTGACAGAAAAGTAATAAGGATCTTTTATCACCTGGATTGGAAGAAGAATCACAGAAGATGCACATTAGGCTAGGATGTATGGCAAAAACTTGAAAATTTACAGAATCACAGAATCACAGAATTCTAGGGTTGGAAGGGACTTCGAAGGATCATCTAGTCCAACCCCCCTGCCAGAGCAGGGTCACCTACAGTACATCACACAGGAACGCATCCAGGCGGGGTTTGAATGTCTCCAGTGAAGGAGGCTCCATCATCCTGACCTTCACCCTTTACAGATTTGTAAACATGGATGAGGTCACCCCTCAGTCTCCTTTTCTCCAAGCTAAAGAGACCCAGCTCCCTCAGCCTCTCCTCATAAGGGAGATGTTCCATTCCCTTAATCATCTTAGTGGCTCTGCGCTGGACTCTCTCAAGCAGTTCCCTGTCCTTCTTGAACTGTGGGGCCCAGAACTGGACACAGTACTCCAGATGTGGCCTCACTAGGGCAGAATAGAGGGGGAGGAGAACCTCTCTCGACCTACTAACCACTCCCCTTCTAATGCACCCCAGGATGCCATTGGCCTTCTTGGCCACAAGGGCACATTGCTGGCTCATGGTCATCCTCCTGTCCACCAGGACCCCCAGGTCCCTTTCTCCTACACTGCTCTCCAGCAGGTCAGCCCCCAGCCTGTACTGGTGCATGGTGTTTTTCTTCCCCAGATGCAAAACTCTGCACTTGCTCTTGTTGAATTTCATTAAGTTTCTCCCCGCCCATTTAGGTAAGCTTAGAACAAATGAGATGCTGGTCAACGATGATCAAGACCTGGTCCCAGAAATTCCTCAAGATTTAGGCTTTAGGCTAATTTTCAAGCTTCAGGATGAATGCTGCATTTAATCAGCTCATGTACATGCTTGCAGAACTTTACTTGAAAGCAAACTGCAACAACATATGGCTCTGCTCTTAAGAGACTTCAGGACGAAAATCAAGAAGTCCTAGGATTTTTATTTTAAGTAGACATTTCCTACACAGTGTTAACTGTAGAGTGTTTAAAAGTGTGGCAATTCTAAAGCAGTTCAGCAAATTCTTATAAGCAGTCAACAAAAAGTAAAAAAAAAAGAAAAAAATTGACTTATCACATATATGAAAGAAAAATAGAAGGGCAAGGAGGCTTGTTAAGGGTTCGGAAAATGTCTTACGAAGAACAGCTGAGGGAGCTGAGTTTATTTAGCCTGGAGAAGAGGAGGCTTAGGGGAGACTTCATCGCTCTCTACAACTCCCTGAAAGGAGGTTGGAGTGAGGTGGGGGTCGGTCTCTTCTGCTGTGCCCACAGTGAAAGGATGAGAGCAAACGGCTTTAAATTGCAGCAGGGGAGATTCAGATTGGACATCAGGGAAAATTTCTTCCCTGTCAGGGTGATTGGGTATTGGAATAGGTTGCCCAGGGAGGTGGTGGAGTCACCATCCCTGGAGGTGTTCAAGATGCATCTGGATGTGGCGCTGGGTGATGTGGGTGAGTGGGGATGTAGGGAGGGGTTGGACTGGATGGTCTTGAAGGTCTCTTCCAACCTCAATGACTCTATGAAAAAAATCAAGAATAAAATACTAAATTTTAAAAAAATTAATAATTGTAAGAAATGGAAAGGAATTAGTATGCAATTCTTTCTGAAGAAAAGCAAGAAGTTAAAAAAGAAATTTAAAAAGAAATCCAAGTAGCCCTGAAACCTCCCACAAGAGGCAAAACTCTCAGGTTCCTGTGCAAAGATGTTTCAACAAATAGAACAACCAAGAGACTGAAGAGAGCTTCCACCATTTCATTAGTTACCTTAAGGAAATGCATACCTTTCCTCTACTATCACCAAAGGTAACAAGGAAATACCATGACTACTTGATATGGGACCTTTATTTATTTTCTTCACTTTGCAACTGAAGTACAGTCCAAAAGAAATAAACTAAATTAAGATGGCAGATTTCTTGCCAGGTCTAAGTCTGAAATAAAAGGCTCTACCACAGTACCATCTGCAAATGAATTCAGGCAGTAACTTCTCAAGTGCGAGCTATCACTGGCACATTAAAACATGATTATCCCTGTATGGCCCAACATTTACATACCTCGAAGGCCCCCATTTCCAGAATAAAAGTTACCTTTGAAACTTGAAGTTATTCATAAGATCTGTTTGAAACCTGAAAGGCTGTGATAAGATATGCCTAAAGAAATATAGGGAATTCCTGATGAGCATTATCTTTGGCTTGCAGCCCAAGTACTGCAGTGACCAAACATATGTCTCCTCCTGCAATCCATAAAAAACTCAAACCAAAGTTTTTTCTCCAGTATCTATCTCTGCGTGCCTTTTTAACGCTGTGATTTTGATTTAGTTGTCCCATCTGCTAGAAGTATTTTAATACAACGACTCTTTTTATATCCTAACATCAAGGTGATGTTGCCAATTAAGATCTGCTGTGGCCATCTGTAAAAGGAGGGAGAGGGGGAAGAAGTAAACATGAATATTTCTTTATTTAATTTTAAACAACTTGGATTTCAACCAGGATCTCAGCGATGAAAAAAACAAAATAATTAATAGAGTTGTATTCTACATGGATTTCTCTGGGAGAATTAACATTTGAAATATTTTTTTTAATTCACAAAGGTTTCAGATCTTGTGAAATGTTTGGCTTTGAATTAGAACACTTATCAAGACTGGCACGATTTGGGACTTTATCCAAAGACAGACTTTCAATCTCAAATTGTTTAAGAAATTCAAGTCTTGTGAAATAAAATAGTGGCAACCTCTTCAAAACCTCTTTACTTTCTTTACAACTTCACGTTCACCTTCAAACTTACAATGCACGAGAAGTGTTAACCCCTTGACAATAAATGGGCTACAGGCAATTTTTTCCTTTAACTGGCCTAATGCTATTTAAATATGGTAAGGGTCTGTTCCCAAAAACAAAAACCATAAAAAGCAAACAAAAAACTACACACTGAGCTTTCACTGCAATTGGAAGACTACGAAACACAATTATGGGGTAGGTTTATTCTTTAAAAATAAAAAAGGTCAAGTTTTAGCAGTACAATAAGATTTTTTAAAAGGATGGAAATGTAAGGATTAGAAACCAAAACTTAGTGTTTAGCTAATTGCACGTATCACTAAGCAAGAAATTAAGAGGCCTACGGAAGGATTTTCTGATGTCAGCCTCAACTGTCAAAGACAAAACCACAACCACAGGACTTGCAACAGAGAGACAGGGTGGATACTCAAACACACTGCCTAGCTATTTGCAGGATTGAGTCTTGCATTGACAAATCACCTATTCACCACATTATTTTGATATAGAAAATGAAATTTAATTCAACTAGTAGCATGGGTCACAGCCACAATGAAAACAAACTCTCACCTATAAAAAAACCAGACTTGGCAGCTTTGGCAGGCTGTTCAGCTATCCCACCAAACGCACATCTCAGCCCATGAAATGTTAACAGTGAGTTCCTTTTAAACAACATTCTACAGGACTTAATTCTACATGGATTGACTTCTCTTCTCCACAGTAGCTGTGCTTACCACAGACCTCATAACAAGTTATCTGTTGTGGAACCACAGATGCAAGAACACATTCTCTTGGCTACTAACTGTTGCCAGGTCTCAGCCGGAAAATAAATGTTGGGAAGATTGGAGGCCAGGGGAGTCCTTTCACCCACAACCTTGTGTGCTATTTATAAAAATTGTTACACAGTTAGGACATTCACAATCTTAAAGAAGGAAAGTTTTAAGCTAAGTACATCACATGAAATCTACAATTAATATGTTATAATACTTTGTAACTCCTGCACGCAAGTTAGGCCCCTACTGAAGGTTACGCTCCTCCTCCACTACCAACTTGCAGTGACCCTTCTGCAAGTACCTGCTCAGTTATTTTCAATTTCAGTTTCTTGAGTTTCAGTTCTCCACAAGGGACAGAGATCTTACAGAAAATTTTCTCACAAGTCAAAACCAACGAATTTCAAACTTACACCCACTAAATTATATTCTAACGAATAAACACACTTCAAGGGAAAGAGGATGCACCCAAGGAGTGGAATTCAAAATCTTTGTCATTTACCAACACCAATTTGAAAGCACATTGGTAAACACTTCACATATCATCCCTCATGTCTTAATGAATTCACCTCACATTCACAGCGGGCTTCCTAGCAACTCTTCCTTTACAAACACATTTTTCCATTTACTGAAAACCATAGTGAGTTATTTCTGTAGAATACAGCCCTTCACATATACCAGATGCCTAATGTTGCATGCTGTGAAAAAAAGAAAAAAACACAACACACTAATGCCTACTCAAATTGCTGTATTTATCACAGAAGTCTGCCAGCATTTTGCATGTCTTGTAAATGTTTTCTTCAGAATGTTTTAATTTTTTCTTTATGTTAAGATCTTAGCATAGCTTGTCAGAATGTACCACCAAGTTCTGTAAGAGCTAACATCTAATTAGTTCAGTTACTAGCAGCTTGAGAATACTGCCCAAACAATGACCCAAATTTACTGTCTTTTAACAAGAGAGTAAAACAAATGGAGAGAAAAAACTCAGAGCTTTAGAACTGAGAAAAATGAGCATTTCCTTATGTTTTTCAAGGCTTGCCCTTCCCATTCCATTGAATCTGTTCCAATAAACAATTTTTTTAATATATTTTTGGTGTTATCTTTTTAAACCAGTTCTTACACTGCTTCTGTAAAAATCAAGCCTGACTAGCTAGCTGCATGCAGAACAGACAAGCAGAACTCCTGTCCCCTTCATTCTTCGCTGTAACTAGTGGAGTGCAGGTACACAAATCAAAAAACAGAGAACTGAAATTGAATCATTTGCTCTGATGAAATTATAAAGCTGTTAGATGAGATGTTCAACCAATCACTGCAAAATCTGAAGTAGTAATTAGGCTGCATGGTTTTATGAAATACATGCCTTTTTTCAGAATAACAGCAGAGCCCAGTTCTACCTTTACTCATTTTCTTTTCTTATAGAGGTGCTTCTTTAACCAACTCATTAGAATTACAGCAGCCTGATGCTTTTAGATGAGTGACTTAAAATAAAGGTACTTGCCTATAGCCACACGTTATGTTGAAGGGCAGAACAGAACAGTGACACAGTAACAGGCAGACACAGATGCTGTAGATCCTAAATTATTCATGACCTATTCAATATGAATTAAAGTGGTCCTAGAAATTTATTTCTAGTAAGAAAGGAATACAATTTTTAAAACATCCCTAGAAATTTAGTCCCTCTCCAAACCATACATTCAGGAATTTTAAATACTTAAGATGTAAAAGTAAAAACAAAAAAAAAGTGTTCAATCAGTCATAATTAGATAAGTATGCCAGATACTGCAAAGGATGGCACTACTTCAGCAAAGGAAAACCAATAAACATTCAACACACTGAAGAGAACAAGAAAAGCATTTAACAGCAATTAATTTCAAACAATAATTGAGTATTTCAAGTAATGTTTTGTACACATGCAAGAACCAGTTCAGATTTTGAAGTTAGTTGTAATCCAGAAATAATCTCATTGTAAAACCTAAACAGCAGTGCAGCTGTGTACATTCAGTCTCATTTCCATAAGCACTAAAGAAACCTATTTTTGCTCTTATTCTCATTTAGAATATTAAGACTCTAAAAAAACTATTCTGATGTGATTTCACAGAATATGGTTGCTAATTTCACAGCCTGAGCTATCTGGACAAGAAAAACATTTTTACCACAGAAAAATAAGATCTCCAGAACAACAATAGCAGTTACACATGCTGACATAAACTCCATCTCCATTATAATAAACGTCATCGGGATTCTCTTTGGGAAAGCTGCAGTTGCAAAACAGTAATAATTAGCTGTACATGCCACAACAGAGAATGTTCTTAAGGTATCAAGCACACAATTTAACTACAACCAAACTCCAAAATATTTCCGATTTACAGTAAATTACTCAGAACACTGAATATATCCCAGTGCTGCTCTTACCTTTCTTAGCAGCATCTGTCCTCCGTCTTGCTGGTGACACCAGATCCTTTACAATCTGTAGCACTTGAATCATCGCTCGTTAGCAAGATCAGAGAGACTAGATGCTCCTCTAAAATTCCAACAGGTTTCATTACTACATGCTATTACATGGCTGTCTTCGGTATACTCAAGCAAAACTGATGCAGGAACAACTCCTCTACCTTCAGAGAAAGATTTCTGCCTGATGACTCTACATACTGGGGTGAGGGATTTAAAGTGACTCCAGCACAAGGAGACAGAAAACTGCAAACAGTCCTAAATGTATTTCTAGAGAACATTTTAAAAATTATTCACTGCAGAGAACACATACAGATTTCTCTAAATAAAGTTTAGAGGAAACATTCACACCACAAAGTAACTAAAGAAAACACCACTTGAAATGAATGCCAACAGATGCAACGCACTCCCCTGGGCTCAGTAGCTAAGAAGCACGTCTGCATCCTCTGTTAAAGTCTATCTCAATTCATGAGATTTCATGTGATGCTTTAAGAGAGCTAGCGGTGCAGGGTAGAGCCAGCGTCAGACCTACTAACAGAATTGAAATGAAATCTAGCTTGCTAAACTCCATCAAGCACAAGCAAGCACCTGCTAGAGAGTCATCCGGTTCCTTTCTCCCCCCTTGAACACACACCTCTGACACCCTCGGACGTGATGTGAATTCTTGCACACCGGGAGGCAACGCTGGAAATCCTGGGAGTGTTTCAGGCGTTCTTCTCTATCCCACCACCAGAGGCCCAGAGAACTGTCTCAGCTAAGGTATTATCATTAATTCTGTCAGGTAATTGTAAGCAGACAAATTGCAGTATGTGCCCCCCATCTTTTTTAATGCCATTTGGAAAATACATAAAGACACTTCAGAAATGCCTTCTGTCAAAGGCTCTACAGAGCTAACAAAAAAAAAAATCATGAGAAACCGTGTTGTATACGGTCACATTAAATATCTGCCAGAGCTGAAAAGTGCTTTAGGAATGAATGCTTTAGAGAACCTAATTCCGACACAGCCTTGCAAGGCCTTGCCTACACAAAGAGAGCAATTTAGGAAGCCAACTACATTTTCTGAAAACCATAACATTCAAACAAACCGCAGGCCGCAACCGAGGCACAGCAAGACACATTCTCTGGCCTTTAGACCTTCTGTTCCCATTGCTGAAGTGTTAGATGGTGGGGGGTAGAGGTCATCTCTTTCCATTTCCAGCTGCTGATCACAAACGTTTCAGATTTTCAGATTTCCTGGCGTATTTATCCACATGCATGTCAGCCTCTTGAAACACATACGGTGCAGGCACAAACAAACTGTTTCTATTATGTCAGTCCCATTTACAGTCTGCCCACTAATCCACCTCTGCCAGAAGTAACAGGAACCCAAAGTACTGTTGTATTCGGTTTGGCAAAACAGAGACAAGTAAAATCATTCTCTCTGACAATCTGTCCGATTTTTTTTCCCCACCCTGCAAATATCCAAGTGCCCACTCAATAGAAAGCTTGTAGCCATACTGTGCAACTGTAAGCTCTCTCTTCCTGAAAAAGGATTCTACAAACCATTAGAAACAGAACTCCCAATTTTCTATATTAAGAATAATTTCTAACTTATGCACATAAACTTAAATTCCAGGTTTCAGACAAATTACTTTATACGTAGAGAAGGAAGATTACCATAAACAGATGTTTCTGAAACAACTATAATTTCAAAATATTTAAGTAAGATGTAGAATGCAGGGCTGTCTGGCAAAGTTTACCTTAAGGTCCTTTACTTAGTAATCTCTTCCTCAAAATTCTCACTGTAAGAACTTTCCCATCATTATCTTGCCATGATGTGTTCTTTATTTAGTTGGGTTATCAAACAACCTGTCTTCAAGTTAAAGGTATAAACTCAAAGGAACAGCATTACTTACAGCTGCATTACATTGCAAACTGCCTCTGAAAAGCTGAATTCTGAGCTTATGTTCATAGAAGAACACAACTACTTCTACAGGACTCAAACTTTCAAAGGTCTTTGCATAAACATATCAAGGATTGAAAAAAAGAAAACAGAAAAAAAAGGAAAAGGAGTAAGGTAGAATAAAATCTTTAGTAATAACATCCACTTAAGCACCTAGAGCATGAGTATACTTTGTAGATCCTGAGGCTGATTTTTAACTGAACTAGATTATCTCA
Organism: Aegotheles bennettii; assembly: GCA_013398125.1. Classification (NCBI taxonomy): domain Eukaryota; kingdom Metazoa; phylum Chordata; class Aves; order Caprimulgiformes; family Aegothelidae; genus Aegotheles; species Aegotheles bennettii. The sequence continues at coordinate 186,514 of VZRW01011296.1, read as the reverse complement.
TTTCTGCAGCAAGGTTCTCAAGCGCTGGAATAAGGAGAGGATGGTGGACTGACAAAGAGTAACAGTGGGGAAGGAGAAGGAGAGGAAGACAGAAAGGAATAGAAGGCACGCTTTGTACTAGTTTGTGTGTCAAAGTTACTCAAGGGAAAAAAAAATAAATAGGGCACTTCAGTAGCCAAGAATTAACACCCAGGAAATGATCGCAGCTATTCACTACTGCAAAAAGGGATGTTGCTCCCTTTTTCTCTGAAACTATCCCTTGTCCTGCTGGTAACAGAGATGACCAAGTGGAAAAGGACTAGTAGATGATTTGCAGGTACAGCAGACCATGATAAGGTACACACAAGAACTTCAGGATTAAAAATGGTTTTCACACACGCCTGCCTCTTCCAACATGAAATGATCTCCAAAGATCATTGAAACAGCAGTTTCCCTCTCTTCTTTGTTAGGGAAATTGTCATGCAGAAAGAAACTGAAGAAAAAAACCCAACTAAACCCCAAAGCTTTAGAACTAATTTAGAAAAATGTAAACAAGTTTACTAAATATCCTGTGTGCAACTCTTAGAAAGTGCAAGACTGGTGCAAGACTGAAGCAGGGCCTTGACCTTCATGATAAACAATGTAACAAACTTAGACAAATCACTCAAACTTTGAAGATTTATACAAGAAGCTTTGTGGCTGCTATTTCTGTTTTCTCAAATCAATTTATACACCTACCAAGACAGTAACACTAAGCCTGCTTTAAAAAAGTGGTAATACCAAAAAGACTTCAAGAAACAGAACTTACTGGCTAAATGGTGTAGCTTCATCTGTTACTCATGAGTGATAACTTGGTTATAGTTCACTCTTACTTTTGAAACGTGAAACCCAACTGCTATTTCCATACAATGTCACAACAGCAGCCATCTCTCAGACCACATCCTAGCAAAACACGGACTGTGGACAAAGGTACTCACCAACCCAAAGTTCACAGCGACCCTGACACAGATACACAACATAAACAAAAAAACCCATGCCATAAATTCAGTGTAACAATTTAGGTAGATTCTGTTTGAGGAGAAAAGTCGTGCTACATATTCAGTGCGTATCATGTGAATTTCTGCTGAGCATTTTTCATCTTTGACAGCCAGTTTGCTGAGCAGTATGTGGTTGATGACGTTCTTGCATTTTGCATTTCTTCCTTAACATTAAAGTCTCAGAATTTCAATACGGAAGTCACACACACATTACCAACCTGATGAAATGTGTTGGTGTGAGAATGAGCAGTTAACCAGGACAGGATTTTATGCATCACTGTGTGCAGCCCTTGACCTCTCTTAACCATAATAATAAGAATGATCTGCATTCTGATTACTCAGCTCTCATCACTCAAAATAAAAATGCTGCCATTAACATAATTATAATTAACTGGTATTTGAAAGGAGTTTTTTCATAAAGTGTATTGCCAGGTGGTAACATATTTACAGCACAAGAGATGCTGCAGAACTGTGGCTGAGTATTTGTCAAATGATACATGGAGGGAAAAAAAAAACAACAAAAAACCAAAACACACCAGAATTTAAGTCTAAGGAAAACTTCCTATTTTCTCCTTCACTCTCTTCTGATAATCTGTAATGTTTATATATTCACAGCCTTCTGCCTAGGTTTTTAAAAGATCATCAGGAACCCTCAGGGCTAATCCTAGGCAGCATTGCAGCTATCCAAAAAAGCACCTGCTTGTTGTGCCCTCATTTACAGAAAGACAGATGCACAAGATGTACAAAACCCACACTGAACCACTAGAATGGCTTAAGTGCATTCATCATAAGAAGAACAGGCCCACACACATTTTATTTGAGATGCAAAGTTATTGTGACCATTCTTTTTCCACCTCACATCAACCTGGACTGACCAGAACTCAGGCTACATACGGACTATTGCACCACATCTCTGCAGCAAGCCGTGCAGATCTGTCTTCACAATCCTAATTTATGTTCTACATTGCCAGAGTTGCTTATGCCCTTCCCCCTACCTGCTAGGCTCCCAACATGGTTAAGATACCAAGCTTTCTGGCCCAACACACCAAAAAAACCAGACAGCCAACAACACAAGGGCCAGCAAGGTACCACCCTGAGATACAGTCCTGTTGTTAGTCATTTCAGTGGAAGTGAGATCAAGCCTGAAGTCTTGCCACTGTCATCTAGAAAGCAGACAAATACACCCACAGAACGCTCCTCCTCCTGGTATCTCCTCAGTTCTGCAGAAGAGCAAAGTCTGACATCACAGGCAGGATATGGGGATTTACAAGACCAGGATCCATTTGCTCTTTGGACCCTTCTTCCTACACCTGTAAGATACAGATGGCACTTGAGTATGTTACAAAGTCAGTAAGACTATTCATAACAAGGGCTATAAAAAGCCAAGTACCAGGAACAGCCGGGGCAGCTGTTCTTAATGACCCATGTGAATGTTTGCTTTTAAAAGCTGCAGTTTCAGAAACCACGCATGGCAGAACTGCTACATCTTCCCCCACATCTCAGCAAAGGGGCTCAGAAAAGGAAGCAGATTTTCTTATCAGCAGCAGCAACTATTTCACGAGCAGGAGAAAAGTTTTCTACAATAGATTAGTTTAAAGGATTAAGGAAATACAAGTAATGCACATTAGCCAGGAAAAGATTCTTTAAATATCAAACAGAAGGAACAGCATATTGTAAAAACATTTGCACAGTGATTTCAGAGTAAAAACTGCATATTTCTTGCAAAAAATAATAAACTCAGATAAAGTCTACAATAGCAGCTAAATCATGGCAATACCTGAAGCATCAATGGAAACATTTTATGATACTCCTCTGACTTTTCCTGTCACAATTGGTCTTTAAATTAGTATCTCAAAATAAACAGGCATTGAGCTCCAAGACAGGCTTATATCATGACACAAGTTATTACTAAAGCAGCTATCAAGTAGGTTATCTATCCTTTCTCACTAATATTTTGAATCCATTTTCCAATCTATGAACTGAAGTCTACAGTTTTCATAAGTTTTAAATAATCTCCTGTGGTTGGAATAGGAGAATTCTCAATTTCCAAATCAGAAACTAACCCTCACCATAAATCTCTGAAACTTTAAATTCCAATCTTCATTATTTCCTACAGATTATTCTTTAACAGCAATGCACTAACAGGAACCACGAAAAAGAGAAAACCTAATGCTCTCAAGAAATCATCTGTGGAATTCTGGTAGACTTTCCTGTGAAATGTTTGCACTAACGATATGAATCCATTTATTACTCAAGGCATTCACTTTTCAAAGAGGACTGCTTTTTCCTCTGCATTTTTTAAAGCATCCATAAAAATAAATAAATATACTCACAGTTCTGAATGGTCCTACAGAGTCAGCAAACGTCTGCAACAGCTTAATTCAACAGAATTTGCATTCACTTTGGAAAATATTTTTTTTTCTCTTCATTTTTGGCACTTTTGTTGCTGTTTTTAAGTCATGAAAGTATGGCTGCAGGTTTTAAAACAAACTGATGTAGATATAGGAACCTCTTTTAGAAAATACTTCCTTTGGTGCAGGAAGTAGCTTGATCTAGAGGCTGGAGAAATAATAAATAATTGTAACAGAAAGCTATCTGAGAGAATGCTGATTAAAGTGGATAGGAGGCATCTGTTCACATTTTTTAAAGTCTGTTTTTCTTTCTACTTTAAACATACAAGAAAGATGTTCATTAAATTCAGGATGACAATTGAGAACTTCAATAAATCATCAATGAAATTAATTCTGCCTGTTCCAGGCAAAAACTTATTAACCCAAATAAAGAAAAAGAAACGCAAAACAGGTGGAAAGGGGAAGACAGAAAAACATACAGTGACATTCAGCAGACGTTATTGCTCACAGTGGAAGAAACTACACATTGCAAAATCCCATCCCTGCACAATACTCTTACTGTCATGCTGCTTACTCAATTCACATTATTTTTACCCTCTTAGCTCTTGCTAAAACACACTCTTACAAGAAGATATAAAGCAACTTTTCCAGAGAGTCACAATGAGGCCAAGGGAACTGCCTGTGTAGATCACTTTTATCCTCCTCCTGATAACAGACACCAGACACTAATGGAGATCGATATCAGAAGTTTGTGTTCAAGTACATCTTGATGCACTCTTTAAAACAAAACAAAAAAAAAAACAACAAACAAAAAAAACCCAAAAAAGAAAGATGCATGTATGTATAGTTTATTTTTTCCCCCCTAACAGATGCGTTTTATACCTACCACCTCCATGAACACAACGAGGGCACTGCGTAGTCCTTGCTCATATATTTACTGTAAAACCCTACCATCAAATTTAGACATACAAGTGCGTCTAAACTACACAGTTTAGCAACTGTTTGAAAGGCTTCCAAAAGCTCTTAGAAATTTAACCTGTCAAGACTTCTCAAAAGGAACATCTTAGGCTACAGTGCACAACTCCTCAAATACAACACCGAAGAACTTCATGTCTTCTAGAACTATTTGATTAGGGTTGTGATAAGCAAGCTACATAGATGTTATGATAAAGAGTAACTATAGAACCACAGAGGTCAAGGGAGGGGATTCTCCCCCTCTACTCCGCTCTCATGAGACCCCACCTGGAGCACTGTGTCCAGCTCTGGAGTCACCAACATAAGGAGGACATGCAGCTGTTGGAGGGAGTCCAGAGGAGGGCCATGAAGATGCTCAGAGAGCTGGAGCACCTCTGCTATGGAGACAGGCTGAGAGAGTTGGGGTTGTTCAGCCTGGAGAAGAGAAGGCTCTGCGGTACCTGAAGGGGCTACAGGAAAGCTGGAGAGGAATGTTTTATGAGGGCATGTAGTGACAGGACAAGGGGGAACAGTTTTGAACTGAAGGAGGAGAGATTGACATTAGATATTAGGAAAAAATTTTTTAAAATTAAGGTGGTGAGACACTGGCCCAGGCTGCCCAGAGAAGCTGTGGCTGCCCCTCCCTGGCAGCGTTCAAGGCCAGGTTGGATGGGGCTTGGAGCAGCCTGGTCTGGTGGGAGGTGTTCCTGCCCATGGCAGGGGGGTTGGGACTGGATGATCTTTAAGGTCCCTTCCAACCCAAGCCATTCTATGATTCTAATTATGGATTGTCAAAGTTATCCCATTTCTTTCTCCTCTCCCTCACACCCATGCCCTTCGAAGAGCAAAAGGTCACTTTATAAGGCACACTGCACCTAGTAAATAAATCAAGAACCAACAAAGCAAATGACATTTTCCCAAAAAAAAAGATTGTATCTAAGCAGTCCATTTTAAATGTGATAAAATAAGGGTTTTTTTAAAACAAGAGGAAGAAAGAATGTGTTAAGCACAAGATCTCATCTCAGTGAATGCACACAGCCCATAGAATTTCTCAGTCTCCTTCATATCACAGTCCAAATCTTTATGTAGTTTTAGATGCAAATGATAATTATTTGAGAAAAAAGTTCCATACTAGAAGTCTCCAAAAGAAACCAAATATTTATGAAGTTGTAATTACGACAACAGAAAAGTTTCAAAGGCTTTTTCCAAACATTATGTAGCGTTTCCTGCATATGCAGCATTCTAAAGAGAATATGCAGCAATTTTGCATTTCCTGGATTTGGATCACGGCTGTAGTACTAATCAACAGATTTATCTTCAAGATAAAGGATATTATTAAATATTCTGCCAAACCTAAGCAAACAGAAAGAAGCCATACTAGTCATTAAAAGACATTTTTTCATTTTGCAACGTTAAACAAAATCAAAACTATCTTACACGTGTCAATACTGAAGTCAATGTAAATTCATTAGTTTCACTGGCAAAGACTGATAAAAGCAAACGTGTGTTCAATTCAAAGAAGAAAAAAAGCTAAAAACTTTGCTTTTAATTTAAACCCTTACTTGGCTTCCTGTTGAAAAGGATATGAATGAGATTAATAATCCCTTACCTCCTTGAAGCAAAGAAAAGCTACAAAATTCTGTGCATCACTATGTTAGTATGATTAAATCCTTTATCACATGCAACATTTCTATGTTGATATTTAATCCAAGTAATAAAATGCAGCTGTTCACAGTCACCAGGAAGAACATCAAACCTTATTAGTCCACAGTACTTTTATTAAACCCATGTATTTGCAGGCTTAATTTGTGTAGCAAAGCCTATGGAAGGGTTTTCTCTCTCTACAATAAAAATTGGAATTTTTAAAACAAGCCTTTAAATACTTTTTAATAGCCCAATCTAACACTGAAGAAGTATCTATTCCCACCAATATAGCTTATCTATTGATGAAAAAACTGTTAGAGAGATGCATGTTAGCGAAGAAAGAATTTAGCACTTCAAAAGCAGAGATCAGAAGTGATCCACCCTCCCTGGTAAGGAGGTTTACCTGGATCTGTTTGCTTAGTGCTGTCCTGTTCTAATTGGAGACACCATTAACTGTTCACTTTCAGACTTCTGCCTGCTCCCCTTGTACATTCACTCTGAAAATGCAGTCTTCTTAAAACATTTTAACTAATGTATTTGAAACCCGAGCTTAGTACTTGAACATGACAGCCCTGCTAACCACGACTACTCAAAGTTAGTGCTAGAGTAATATTTGAGATATGTACTCTGGTTAAGTGGCTGTTTGTGGCTATTTTAAAGGTTATCTCCATTTTGCCTCTGCTCTTATGAATGGATTTATTTAGTAGTGCACAGTAACTAGCACGCCCCGCTTGCTTCATACCCAGTCCTACCTCCCATAGAGCACATACATGCCTTGGCTGCTAACAGAGTTCTGTTCCCTCATCAAGGAAAAAGCAGGAGAAACACCTGGGCATCTTAGCAATGCTGCTTGCAGGTAAACTTCACTAGGCAGAGTCAGGAAACAGCGGTGAAAAATGGGCTTTTATCTCCAGCTTCACACTAAAACAAACTATCTGATGGAAGCACACCTCACCTACCTATTACAAGAGTCCATACAGAGGAACTGTACATGCCCTAGTGACTCAGTCCCAATTTTGGCAGACAGAAGACTGTAGTACATTTACTGCTCTCTAAGCTGTCTCTGTAGCTGTAGAAAACATAAAATCACACCAAGTTTCAGCCAACAATTGCCCATGGTCCAAACAAGAAGGGACTGAACTGCATCACTCTACCCAATATTATAGTCAGGCATTTTAATCCACTGTTTCAGCTAACAGTGACACTACACCAGTCCTAAAGGAACAGAAAAGGAGGTGCCATCATCCTCCACTTGCAATAGATTTATCCTTGAACTTGATCTGTTAGGTTTCACTGGACAACACACAGGTAACGTGGCCTGGCTATACCATCTCATACAACCACAGAATATGCAGCATTAAACAAAAACAAAGAATTAGTTCTCCAAAATGGATGTTCCACCTAATGATTGATGCATTTAAAAAGAACAACAACACCCCACCAAAGAGCCTTACAGCCACTTTCACAAAGATCTTATTTCTTTTAGCTTGTTTTAATGCATGGGGAAGAAATAAATATTGAAATGTCACTAAAGTGACTCATTAGCCTTTGCTCTAAAAATAAGCACTTTCCTACCACACAGCTAAAGCAAAAATTACAACATTCATGTCACTGCTTCCGGCATAGAAAAGACCACGGTGGGGGGAGGAAGTGGGGAAGAATTAAAAAACAAAATTAACACTTGTCAGTTTGTGCCTGATCTTTTCAAGGCAAACTCTAAACCTAATGTTTCCTCCCCCACCCCCCCCAAAACCAAACCTGACACCTTTCAAACTCTCTTACAGTAGCTTGCTGTAACTGGGGGAAAAAGGGGAAGCTAAAAGTTTGTCTGGGTTTTACAACCAGATATAAAGTACTATGAAATATAACTGCTCTGAAGCGTGCAAGGCAAACAGGGTCTGCAGAGCAGCCTGGACCTGTAGCACAGTATCAGTAACAAGAACAGAGAGCTGACAAGCATCACCTCCAAAAAGTAAGTTCAGGAGAGGGCAGGGAAATAGGAGCATCACAAAATAAAACTCCTTGTATAATGCTGTATAAAATTTTACTATTAAAAAAAAGAGAAGGAAAAAGCTTTATACTGAATGCAACAAAACACATTCTGGTGAGAGACGTTTCCCTGTGTCTCTAAAAATTCTGGGAATTCTGACTGCCCTTCAAAAGAGCTCTGAGGGAGCCTTTCAGTGCTCTACCACGGAATTAGGCAGGTTTTCAAAGAGCTTTTCAAGGGTAAAACAGAAAGACTGCATTCAAGAATCCTCTGCTATGGCAAACCAAAGTGCTTTATTAAAACAAAGTGCCCTTTTACATTACTGATCTATCATATTAATGACTGCACTGGCCCAAAGCACTGAAGATTCTACAGCATGTTGGTACGCCTTCCATTCCAGACAATAATCATGTTACACAAAATAAAACAGGAGGGAAAGCAAAAAAAGAAAGAAAGAAAGAAAAGAATTAAAAAAGAAAAAGAACCCACAACACACCAGCTTCCCAAACCAGTCTGCACAGCCTCATGATTGCTTCAGAAAGTTTGAGCAGGACTGGTACAGGCATACCTTGAAAAAATTCCAGTGCTATCTTGTCAGCCTCCCACATAATTTTAAGAATTGAAATCTCTTAATTATAGGGAGCTCTTTTGCAATGAGAGATTAAACAAACCTTAAAATCAGCTGATTGATAGGATATCACCTAAGTGCAGCTACTTTGTTTACACAAACACCTGCAACCATCCCTTAAACACTAAAGGACAACAAACTGCATAGTTTAAGTAAAGAAAGTATCTTAAATTTAAACAAACACAGAGACAGTCGCGGAGCCAGTAATCATGCTGGGATTACTTGCATAACCCAACTTACAGCAACAACCCCGAATAGCTTCCATGCATGCTACAAATCAAAGAAGTTGTTTCCTATCAAAAATTGGGTAAGGAATGTCAGAGTAGTTTTTCTTGAAATACAGTCAATTTAGCTTAAAATAACCACACATCTTATAAACCTGGTGTTTTGTTTCTTGACCATGAACACAAATAATATAACATAACATAAAATGAGACTGCAAATCACTTATTTTTCTTATGTGTGATAAAGTTACACTAATGAGCAACAACAGCTTCACTTTTCCAACACAGTGGTGCATCTTATTCAATCATTTGTATGGAAAGGGAGAACAACATGACTCTGACCAGGCGAGGAAAGTCCTCCAAGTACCTCACTTAACACTGCCATAGGAAAAGTTCTTCTTCAGCCCATTTCTAACCCTTCATCTGACTCAGCTGCTGTTCTGTGAATTCTCCTATTCAATAGGAAATTATAACACCACTAGGAATCTTAATACTGCAGCCTCTAGAAAGTCCTCCCTGCAGTAACTAGAACACTGTCCTGTGTCAATGCAGTGCCTTACACAGAGCGCGGTGGTGTCTGGCCAAACATCTACAGCTATAGCCCTTGCTTTTCATCTGTATTTTAGCTGTGAGTTTCTGCATCTTTTCCCCTTTGGAATGCACTTGAACACCACCCTCAACTTATCACCGGATGAATAGGATCCCAGAAATATGAATTGCTTACATAGTGCTGGATACTTGATACTCGCCCCAGAGAACAAGGTTACAGTGTTCTTTGCTACTTACTCTTTCTGCTGCAGGAGTACCAAAGACCCACAATAAAGGCATTATTGTGCAATGTTCTGTATAAAGGAGTACAGAGATAGGTCCAAAGATTCACATTTAAATTTTAAAAAATGTAACAGGAGAGTGTTATCGTGCCAAAGGGATATACTGCTGTGGACAGCAATTAGTTGTAATAATTCAGCAGTCCTTAGTGGCCATCAATCAAAACAGCAAGAGGCAGACAAATTTAGGAAGAGGACTCCCTCCCTCTGCATATACACACATAGATATAAGAATTGTTATATACTTTAAGTATATAATTTATAATAAAAATATAAAAATATATAGTACAAATGTAACATGCAATGAATTTACAAATACACTTATAACAATTTATATATATTTAAATCATCTTTGCTGTTATGGACACACACAGAGCATCATAAAATAAATAATTTGTAAATAATCCAACCTTAATTTTCATTGCAAAAGTGACAGAATAAACCTGAAGTGCAAGTGTTTAGAAAGGACATATTCAGTGAGCAACAAGTGTACACAAAATGACTGGCCCTCCAATAACATTCAGGATAGTAATTTGCCTGCCACAACTCTCCTGTCAGTTCAAAACTAACAATAGCTTCCTGCCAGTGCCAGCATCTTGGTTTACAAACAGAAACTACATTGGTTTAAACATAAGTGTCACATTGCACTAACTTATTTAGAAAAGCCCCACCAGCCTACCCACCAATTTAAACCCGCAGGGAGAAAGCCCAACTGAAAGAAGGAAGCTTTGAACTTCCCACTACAGCAAAAAAAATGGAAAAAAAAAACCCAAACACAACACTTTTTAAAAACATTCAATAAATGTATTTGAAATACATGCAAAGGGGTCTAAAACAATTAGCTTTATTACATGCTATTAATTAATTTAAATTAAACAGTAAACACTAAGCAATACCTGTTTGTTGACAAAGTCTTACTGAAAGTGAAACTACTGAGCTTCAACGTACCACCTGGAATCACAGTTCCCGAGCGTGGTAAGCTTTTAGTAGCTGCAACCTCTGGCAAAGCTTAAGAAAAGAAACCGACTTCACTTCAGTCTATGGGGATTGAAGATTTGTTTTGCTCAGTTAGAAAAGTGACAGAACAAAACTCAAAAATGTTTGTCTTCCTCTTCAATCTAAAATAAAGCTCAAGTGCAAGGAAAGCCACAACTTACCAGTCCTAAATACCCTAAAGAGATCAAAAATAAAGGAAAGATTATGAAAATATTAATTTTAAAAGTGTGCTTAAATACAGATGAATTTCAAAAGGCTTTCATTTGTGTTCTGATATATTTAAATACTATCAGCAAAACAAGTTAGAAGCCTCAGAAGTTGCATCATTATATCAATTGAATAAATACAAAATCCAACATCATAAAATGCGAACATTAAGAAAACAAGTAAGCTTCAACTAATGTGCTTACATTTCCTCAATGTGATGCATCACTTCTGTGCATGCAAAGTATTTGGGTTTTTATTTTAGTGCGACTAATGCACCCTCTGTGTTTAGAGGAGCAGTCTAATTACAGCATTGGTGAGAAACTGGGTCATCGAAGATCTGATTAGCCCCCAGGGAGGTGCCTCTCCTCACTTCACAGAGAGGAAGCCCAAGATTACTCCATTCCTAAACAACTGAAACTATAGTTCCATACATGCTTCAAGCAAGGGGGAAAACAGCATTATCACTGGAAAGGGGACAGTCTCACCCACCGACCACTTATTCTCACCCCTGTGTTCCTCTCCCTGCATTACAGCAGTACAACCATGTATGCAGCTATGTAGTATAGAGTCCACTCAGTTCAAATCAACCTCATGAATGCTCCAGCAACAAGGAAAAATGCAGGAATTCAGACAGAGGACACTGCCCCCTTTATTGGCAAGGGCAACATTTTAAGGGGGTCATGAAATTTTAAAGACCCTCAGTTCAGCTCCTACAGACCAGGCCTTTTTAATGAAACTCAACTTCATTCAAAGCTTTCCCCCAAGTCCACACCAGTTTCTGTAACTCATTAACTCTGACCTCTGAATCTGCATTTTAAGCCAGAAAACTCTCTTCAGCATGCTTGCTGATGGCCTCCCTCGAGCACTAGCTGCACTAGAGGGGAGAGCCAGCAGCTATAGCATTAGTCAGCAGGATCTGAAGAAAACAGAAGTGAAAAGTTAAGACAACAGAGAAGAATAACAGTGAAGCAAGATCAGGAATGGTAAGCGCTGCTCCTGACCGCTAGGTTCAGGAGCCAAACAACTTTGTATACATGTATTTTTCATGCTTCATCCTCCCACTACAAAAAAAAAAAAGTTACTACCCTACTACTTCTGGTCCAAGTGCTCGTTTGTCACTACAGTTACGTACAGTGGTAAATTCCTCTGATAGATTCAAGCAAAAATAGAGGAAACATAAAGGTAAATACTAATGTTATCAATGAAGCAATTTTTATGGGGACATTAATGTGCAGTAGCTTACTATTTTAAGTATCGTGGGGGTTTCATTCTTTTTCAGATACCTGAATTGCAGGCAGGCTATTATTATTCAACTTTGAAAATACTTTAAATATATCCCAAGTCTTGAAACTAACCTTCTTCAAAGCTACATTGTGGCTCTTTCTCATCTATGTCATACAACTCTTCTATCATTCAATTCTTCAGTTTTTCATAAAGAATTACTATTTCGGTTTTCAGTAAAGATGACCTAGGAGACAATAGCTTCTTCTGTACTTCTCAAGTCACAGTATTTCTAAAGATTAGAAGATAATTGTGCTGTGAAATCAGAAGAAGAATTGTTAAAAAAACACTTCACATACTAAACCTTCAAGCTTGTGCTTTATGAATGGATTTTCAGGGTCCATAGTTCAAAAACAAAACCAAAACTTAGCACGTAACATAATAATCCAATGACATCCTTCAGCTATTCATTATTATATCTCATTATAAAAGTATTTTAGTTTACTTCTAAGCTTTTCTTCCCTAGTATGCAGTTTTATGTAAAAATCAGAACTTAGTCTTTTTCCTTTCTTTCAAACTCAGCTCACTGAAAAGAACTGAGGAGTACGAGGCCTCTTGAACTACATCAGTCAGCTTTATAATTTTTTGTAACACCTCATCCCAAAACACACCAAATGCACAGCCACCTCACACCTTTGTGGTGTAAATCACAAAAAATTGTCTGTTTCCCAGCATTTATTTTCCGAACAGTTTGACTTGGTCTTCAGTTCACTACAAATTCATTCTGGCATACAACAAGGGGAAGATAGGAGGTGAGGGGGAAAAATTGATCCAGCGTTAACCAAACAGAATTTTCTTAGCCTAGGAAGCTTTATAAAAGCTCAGGACACACTTTTCTCAGTTGCAAGCACAGGAATAGCAATGCTTACTTGCTAAAGTATTATATATTGATCTATTGAGGCTGACCTTAACATTTGTTTCAATTCCCAAGTTTATTGCGCACGAACAGAGAAACTGACAGCCAAGCCTATTACTTTACACACACTACAAGAACTCAAAAAGAAAGGAAAAAAATACTGTATTTTTTTTTTAGAAATCACAAAACCCTAACGTTCCTCTGTGAAAGCAAACTAGAAAGCCAGCTGTAATGAGAGGTCAAGATAAATGACCAACCATCAAACAGAAGCAGCCTTTAATCACACCATTGTGGTCTTGATTTGAACTGGTGAAGCAAAAAGTTTCCCACCTCATTACGAGGCCACACTGACCATTTTCAAAATATAAGATTACATTGCATAGGATCTCTCCAAACACACAGAAAGCACTGCTAACCTCAGTCAATCACAAAGAAAACCTGAAGCGATGATACTGAAGCATGAAGGACAGCAGGCTAACTTCCCAACTGCATGCAGTGTTAAGTTTGTAAGGTATAGGAAACAAAACTAAAAGCAGAGAGACAAAGCCAGGAAAGGATTATTCTGTACAATTTCTTATGACAGCAGAATAATAATTTTAAAAAAAGTTGGCACTGCTTCCTATATGTTTAGGGGGAAAACATTAAGATGTCAGCAGCTTGCTGCAACAGTGTGTACTAACATTTAGTTTAATTGCTTGCAAACTGAGTTCACTGCAGCAGCTCAAATAAGTTCACTGCACTGACCTTTCTTCCAAGGAGAAAGCACAGGAAAACTCCCCAAACATAAAAAGCACCATTTATAATCTTCAGAATTTATCATGACACTACATATTTTCTGGCAGCTAAATGTCAACAACTGGAGAAAACATAGAAAATTAAATCAATTCTTTCTGTGGTGTGACACTCTAGGTAGGTTATACACAGCCAGGATTTCCCTGACAAGTTACCTTTAAATACAAAATAATCAAAATCAATCTAACCTCACTACACTGTATACTCTTACCCACCCCTTAAGCATGTGACCTCCCTTTCCTATAGGGCACACAATGTGAAAGTATAATTCGAAATACAGACTTGTCTTATCGTTATTTATGAAACCAGACATTTATCAAGGCATTCCACACAAATGAAAGCCTTAATAGAGACTGCCTCGGTTTTAACACCTTTTCAGATTCTCTGTATTACCCAGCAACTAAAACCAACTGCCACGAGTGGTGGACTTTGCAATTCTGTCGATACTCTTCCCCACTATTGAAGAAGATACAATACAAAAGGATCCAAAGAGCTTACTTGGTAACTATTAAAAGTTATACAACAGCACGAGTTCCCCTATTTACTTCCCAAAAAATTTTAACTGATGATTTGCTTAAAAATAAACTTGTGTGTGCAATTCTTAAATGCCAAGATACTACAGGTCTACTTCTACGAGCTGCTTCAATAAAATAACATGCTCTATGTAACCAACTGCTAAAACAACAAATACAATACAAAGTAAAAATGTCTTTTTAAGCTAATGAATAAGGCTAGCAGAAAACCAAATAGATATGAACTGCCTGTGAATAAATTTAGGACAGATACTAGAAAAGGGATTTAATCATTTTAGAACCAAGATTTGAGAACAGCCCTTCAGAAACAGCACTGGAAATACATATTGCACCAAGTGCATCACAAGAAAATAACAAGTAGCCTAAACATAACAGCATTTGAGTTTTTTAACCAGGAAGTTACTGGCCTTCAGGAGCCTGACATCCCCACATTTTAGATCATCATTTTAGATACATTTTTGCTTTGAATTACACTAGGTAATGTACAAGTTGGGAATACTAAAGACTCCCATCACTTTTAACACATCTTGATATTCTAGGTGCCCAGATTTTGTGAATAAGCTTATAAATACAGAAGTATGCAAGCAAATGCACCTTCATGAGGTGATAAATACCATATAGACTGAGGTGTTTAGTAGAGAGGAGCCTAATACTATGCAGACCACACTTACAGTTCAAGCTTCTCTGAAGTAAACCATAAACTAAGAAATCCAACACCAGCTGAACATAAACATCTAATCTTCTCTAAACTGCATTTTCAAAAAAATCAGCATTTTCTTTTGTGCCCTTGGAGCCCAGCACTTAGCATGGATTTAAGCATCTAATCTACCACAGGAATGTGATGTCCTGCAAAGAAGAGACTGTATTTTGAATAACATTACTATTGACCACTACAAAAAGTACTGCTTTCATTTGAATCCAGGTCTTCATTCTTGCTAATATAAAGCTAAACTCTCCAATCTGGAATCATGTCAAAATCTCACGAAAACACATGACTTTTTGCTCAAGCCATGACAGCATTTGTTGTGTAGTAGCTCATCGAGTCACACTTAACACAGCAACTATGATTCAAAGGTAAAAAGATTTACAGGTATTTGTTATGCTTAAGACTACACATTAGGCGATGGCAGCACGTGAGATGCTCTATAAAACAAATGGAGATTAATATTGAAGTGTTTGACAAACCAGGATATTCAGGTACTTGAATAACTGCCTGGGAAGTTGTCATCTGTGCAGTACAGCAAATACTTTAAACGTCAGAATGTGAACCAGTGTGAACAGCAATACAAAAAAGAAAACACATAAATTTATATAAATACCAAAATAGTTCGATCTATGCTAAGCATGAACCCTAGAGCTCAGCAATTATTTCAGTCCTTTTTCTGGTGTAGTTCTTCCTTTGCTGCATTTAGCAAGTATTTCCTCCATCATTCTTTTTTTTCTTCCAGATGTCAAGAACAGTCATTTTTCATTTAGTTTGACAAGAAATTTAACCAACAATTTTCTTTGCTCACTTCCTCCCAGAAAATCAAATGGTCTTATTTTACTGACATAGGATATAATTATCCCATGAACTACATGCTCGTTCTTCAACAGATTCAGTACAGTTGTGTTGAGACTAAGCTACATTATAAATACAGTTCCTGTGCATATGAAATTATATCCTTATTTCTACATGACGTAAGGGTAGGTAATGTTGCTGCCCAGAATTATATTAAGAAGTCTCACATCCGCAAACCTTATGAAAGACCTTTAAATACTCAAAACAGTTCACTAAAGAGAGATTATCTTACCCATCAGATAAGGCCTAAAACAAAACTTCTGGTGTCTTTCATCTGTTTTTTGACCAAAACATATCTTAAGTCACAGTTTTCTATGGCTTGGATCTTTTCAGCGCATGCCAAAATTCCTTTGGGATCAGACCTCTATACTGGAATTTGAGTAATATATTTATTTTTTCCCATAAAATGAAGCCTATTCATTTTAAGTTGGATTTTTACCAGCTATTTTAATTTACTGGACGGTCACATACTTTGGAGTTCTTAGCAAACCCAAGACATTTTCCACTCAGCTACATGTTTTATTTATACTGAAAAAACAAACATCAGCTTGTTACAGAACTCACCTTCTTGAAAATTATACCAGACTACCAACACCGAAGTCTTACAGAGCACACACTGATCAAATATTTGCAGATTTAAGAACAGTATCTGCCAAACCTCAGCTTTATTTGGTTGTTTTTAAAGGACTGAAGAGACAAAACCCAGTATGAACATTTTTGAGGAATAACCACCTTCCAAAACCTACTACACAAATACATTTCTTCTAAACTGCAAACTAAGGGTTCCTTTTTTTCTTAAATAAAGAAATCTACTCACTCATGACTGGAAGCTTCTTTGCATATAATCCAAGACAGATCTTGAAGCAAGGTGTCTTGTTGGAGAAGGTTTCTCAGAGGTATACATGTCCTGATGATGGTAGGAAAATAAAGAGACAAATCATTTTTTCAACTTCAAATAATTAGAATAAATATTTATATATAAACCGCCTTTCCTACTCTCTTTTCATCATCCTTGTTAAAAAATGGAACACAGAGATGTATTTGTTATGACTGAGAAACTTTAAAGCTGATGGATATATTTTGAAGTTTATCAACTTGAGACCTGCACCTTCTTCTAACATTCATATTATAAGCTTGTGTGTATATACTAGTTGATAAAATGTAACTGCTTCTGAAAGATAACAAACATTCTTGACAAGTTAAAAGTACAAGACAACAATATGAATATAGTAACTGAAAGTACCATCAAACTAGTATTTTTCTTCAGCAACCCCAGCTAGCCAGAAGATGAAATATAAAGATACTCTTTAAAACACAAGAACTAAATAAGTATGGGTTAGCATTAGCATCCAGCACTTCATCCTTAAAAACAAAACCTGGAAAAGTTACCACTTCTAGCAACTGTAAACAATCCAGTCAATTCATAACTGAAATTAAACATAAAGATATATATATATACACACACACAAATTGGGTAGATATGGCTATATGCCTGGCTCTCCCTCAAGCAAAATACAGAGGACATAATAACCTCCAGCAATGACAGCACAGCCAGTACATTATGGAAAACGTATTATATAATCTCCATCCTACTGCTAAAAGCGAGTTCATACAGATGTGATAGAACGGTTAAATGAAAGTAACTTCACCTCACAGCTGAAAAAAAAAGAAAAAACCCACAACATATCTATTAAGCTATAAAGAGTTTTCCTCTAATATCTGCACAAATAGAGTTTCTGTAAATTAAGAAATATTATGCAATTTATTTCCTCTTTTCAGAGTCAATTAGAAGGTGCTGAACCTGACCACCTGTGTTAATCCAGCCAGATAATACCTTGTGTTGACTCAGATTTCAAGTCCCAACTCTCCCAATCTATTTTTTTTAATAAAATAAAATACAGAAAGACAAAATAAGAGATCTAACTTTTTCTAAAGTATGACTTTGCATAACATTTACAGATTTACAGCACACACCAGAGCAGAGGAACTATCACAGGACTGGACTCGCATCGCAAGCAGGCTCCTGTATCAATTGCTAAAATCAGTTTTGTAAAGGAACATCCAAAAAAACCCAACCAAAGGGAAAAAAAAAACAACACACACACACGAAAACCACCATGCACCACAAAAAAATCCAACTGCCAAAAGGAAGCATTCAGTAATGCTGAAGACTGAAAACTACAACCAACTTTTTTTTTATTGAAAGAGTAACACGAGGGAGAGGCTGAACAGGGGCAGAAAACGGTATCATGCTGAAGAAATTAGTATGCAAACGTCAAAAGCACCCACAGATGAACACAAAGCCATTACACAGTGCAATCACTGAAGAAGAGCAGTTTGAACTGCAGGTCCTGTCAATTTTCTATGAATAGCTGCTAAATTAAACATTTAACACAGCCTAATCAAAACTAAAGTGTCTGGTTAAAACCTATCATTAGAACCAGAGTCTTGTCAGCTTCCTTTTGATTACTGATGGCAAAATTAGCAAATATAACTTCCATGATATTTAATTTTTTACTGGACTAACTACAGTTATTACTTCAAGGACATCAAATGAGTCATAGACAGCCCTCAGCTCAGGTCCAAAGCCCTTTGACCAGAGCTCCATACCACCTTTGCGCCCAAACTGTTCTCCAGTCTTATGCAGAGTCAACTGAAGGCTGGAGTCTCCCATTCAACTCGATTTTCTGAAGGTATAGTCACACTTTAGTTTTGTAAGCATGAACTAATGATACTCTGTCTCAGATACATCGTGTTACATGACATTTTATTGTGTGTGTGTACAGGAAAAGGCTGTTCATTAGGAAAAAACAAAACATCAGTTCTGAAAACCACTCAAGGCTAATAATAACAGAATTATGCACCATATCATTTATAAGAATCTAGTCACGTAACACTAAGGAAGTGAGCAGGGGAGAATATAGCAGATATATACTGCCTTAAAACTTGTCATGATCATGAAAAGTGAATGTTTTGGTACGCCACAGCAACATGAACACTGACTTCCAGCTATAAAATGTTACTCCTATCTTGCCTCCTGTGACTAAAACTTTTGCTTAGCTATTGTTAATATCTGTTTATTTGCCAATATAGAATTCTGGTTAAATTCAGTTTTTTGTTCTTTGAAATAATGCTGCATATGTGATTTATAAAATTCCCCCTTGTTCACTTTATCATTTTGCTGAAGGCCATTTAGGTGGACTATCTGAAAGTGCTTAAGTCCCTGAAAAAGGAAATTTTCATATCTAACTTCAGTATAGCAATAGCAAGCAGTATTGGGAAGTCAAGAAAAGCCAACACTGCCAAATATCAGAAAGTCTGTACTTTGCATTACAATATCGATGCTTATCTGGAGGATGTGTGTTAGAAACTGAACAGCTATCACTTAGCACTCTCAGCCAATAACTGATTTATTTCGATGCTTGTAGGGTTCTCTCTTGCACAGAAACACTACCAATTATTACCCAACAGAGAGAGACAGACTATAACTCGTTGAGTTGGGGGTTGGACTAGATGATCTTTCGAGGTCCCTTCCAACCCTAGAATTCTGTGATTCTGTGAGTGCCTGTTGAAAGATACCATCTTGGAAAACCTGTCTTTTCATTCAAAATAGTACCTGACGTCCCTTATGCTTTACCTTGCAATTAACAAGGTTGTAAAAATAACCCCCACAGGTACCTTTGATCCTTCTCTTTTCCTGAAGAGCTAAGCCTTGCATTCCACTCAGTATTTCCCCTACTAACACACACCTTGGTGTTATTCCCCTTGAGTAGTTGTGAAACTACTATCACCATTTTAACTTAGATTTGAAATTAATACCTTTACAACTTCAAATTCAAGCAGACTAATATGTTCAATTACCTGTTTCCACACCTAGTGCCAGGTCTCTTTATTACTCAATACTCTGTTTCAGGATAATTAATGTGAGCCAGCTTGCAAGTAAATTACAGCATATTATAATTCTATGCACTGTGACTCTATCCAGAGAAAATATTTTGACAATTAAAGATTCAGGTCTAGGCTCTTGCGTGTGTTATTGCTACATCTACTTAACTTAGATGCTAAGGAGTTAACATTAAGAATTTATATCCCAAATTCCCAAGAACTAGGAATCACAGGAGCAGCATGCAATTGCACTGTTTAAACACACAGAGACAAAATAGTCCAAAGACAGCCTGCCTGGCACAAATCAGTATTTTGCTGTCATTTACTTTCTTCTTTAAACCAAAATGTTATGGCTCCTCAAAGAAAACAGATACAGAGATTTCAGAAGCACATGCTTTAAAGCTTTATAGATAGCTGGCTGGCAAAACATTAAGTCTGAAATTACTGGTTTCCATGTTGTATAATCAGAGGGCAAGAGAACAGCTGGTTAAAAGACAGTTCTGCTAAATACTTATTTTACACTGCATCCAAGTTGAATGAACTTCAAAGTTATAATCAGTAACAACAGAAGTTTAAAAGAAGCAAAACTAAGTCACTTAAGAGCATGGCTATTAAAAAGAATGTAATAAAAATTCCTATTATAGCACCAAGCTTCTGAGCATCCCAGCTCAGTAAAACGCCCAAACCAGCACAACAGTAACATTCACAACAAAATAAGACTACCAAAACTACCCAAAATCATTGGCTGGCCACAAATGAGGAAGCACACAGAAGTACAAATGAAACAAGCAGAATGACACACCCTCCTCTTTGTTCATGGCAGGAATATTTACACTACAAAGCGCTGGAGCAAATTGCTCCCAGTTTCAGGCACTGCTGATTGGCCGCCGTAATTAACACACACACGCCTTGCAGAGCTCCAGTTTCGACTGTCACACAGCAGCTCCAGATTGCAGGGCACGCATCGAGCTACAGAACCAGAGAGAACAAATATTTAATAGAATTATTCTAACTGAACTGATCTTCCACAAAATATATTCGCTGCAGACGAGGCAGATGCGGTTTTGTTCCTGTAATTCAGTGGAAACTAAAACCCAGCCATACTCACAGGCAGCTTTCTGTGCAGCTGCCTGCTCCAGACAGAAAATGGCACAAAGAAAGTTATTCTCGAGGGTATGTGGGCAAATGACTGGCACAGGAGTCGGGGGACAGTGTTTTAAGTCACCACTTGACTCTGGTTCAATGGCTTCGGTAACTTCCTACAGGCAACCATCCACACCACAGAAAGGACCTGGAACATGGGATAACTGGCTCTGGCTGGCAGTCCCAGGGACTGAGGGAGTTATGGAGGCTGAAGGTGCTGGCAGCAGAGCCCGTGGGGAGCAGGCAGGGCTGCGGGCCCTCCTGTACAGACCCTGGCACTTCTCACCACAGCCCGGGGATGGCAGAAAGCAGAGGAGGGAGCAGGTACAGAAAGCAGAAGTGCCACAAAGTCACGTTAAAACACGGGCTCAGCCATAAACCCCCCCGGTGCCGACAGGGGCTGGTGCTGTAGCCTCCCACCCTGACAGAAAGGCCCAGGGGGTGTCTGGCCCACAGCCGTGACCCCCTCCCAGCCACCACCACCCCCACCCCCCCAG
>VZRW01011296.1:143285-164545 GCA_013398125.1 Aegotheles bennettii | reverse complement strand
CCTCCAATCAGGAAGTGCCCCGGTGTGGCACCGGCGGCCGCCGCTATGGAAACCCTCCCCGCCCCGGCCCCTCCCCCCAGACGCCGTCCCTCAGGGCTGCCCCGCCGCCATCTTGGACTCACAACGAGGCGCGGAGGTGCTCGACCCCGCTGCGCTCCCCGCTCCCGCCGCCGCCATCTTGGGCTCCTGGCGAGGCCGCGGCAGCGCCGGGCGGGTCGGGGGGAGCCGTCCCTCGCCGAGGCTGCTCTGCCAGCCGTGGGGATGGGCACCCGGCGAGACTCGCACGTTTGGCCCCGGGGCCAAGCCCTGCACCCACCAACACCCAGCTCAGGCATCTGCCCAGCCGGTCGCCCGGGTGCCGCGGGCTGAGCCTGCGCCTCAGCTCTGAGGCACCTGGCAGGAGCTGGCATTCCGTGGGGAAAAGAGAGGGAAAACCACAAAAGAGGCCTTGTGCCCCTCAGATTTACCTTGGCCACCAGGCTGTGCTGCATGAACTACCCAGACCCTCATTTTAAAAACCTTGTTCTGCTTTTTTGATTTTTCTCTGGCCAACCACCAGCACTGCCTGTTGAGGGGTGACGCACAGATTATGGGTGAACTTCTCAGGCTTGTCTAGGAAAATACATCCGACAGGATAGGCCAGGCTGCTCATTCCAGCTCTTCTGGCATCCTGCACACATCACAAGAGGGATGACTTTGATCCCTGCCCTACCTGTTCCTTAGGCAGAGTGCTCCCACTCCCTCTGTGCAAATGACTCGTGCATATACATCCCCGAGCTTTGCATGGGGCAGTAAACCAGGTTACAAACAACTGGAAGGGACGAAGCATAGAAATGCAACAAACAGCTGCTTGAGACTATTGGACACCTCAAATGCCACAGCCATGTCGTGACCAGAAGGAGCAAGTCTGGTTTGAAAAGAAAACCATTGTGGTTAAGTTGGAATTTGAAGTAGCAATAAAATGTTACATTAGAAGCAAGACTAAAATAAACAGGAGTTAAAAAGTACTACCAAAAGACATCCAGTAATGATGCAAAAAGAGAGCAATGTTCAGTAAATGTTTTGAGTGTTTTAAACAATCCTGTGTTTGTGTAACATTTCTATTTAAATACTTCCTATTCAAATAGTAACCGAGGAACTCTGCATAATCTGCTAAAGATAAACTTTAAAACAAGCAGTTCCAAACAACTTGCACTATGAGTTGTGGGGCTCTTGACTTTCCGATATTAATTATTACTAAATCTTGTAATGCAAGGACATTTTGTGGCAATTTGGAGAAAGAACTGCTCCATTATTTCAGGGTAGATTAGGTGAGTTGAATAATTACTGACTGGTTAGCTGAAGATCAGTAAATCTTCTCCATAGATACTACCATTTTTTAATAGGTTTTCTGTCCTCAGAGGTCTCTCTCATTTTAGATGAAAAATAGCCTGAATAGTGTTACTTCTAGAAAAACTGGAAGTGCCATCCCCAGCATGGCAAATACCCATGCCAGTGCATCTCGCTGCCTCTGAGAACCCAGGAAATCTACAGAGCCGTGTGTGAGTGTGGTTGCGTATCACGTTCATTTTATGTAGGAGAAAATGGCTAAAGGCAGCAAGACATAGCAGCTCGGATCACTTTTGTCTAAATGTTGCCTCTCCTTGTGCAGAGAGCGTGTATCAGAAAACAGAAATTATTTATTGCTTTGCAATACATTTCAGAAAGAAATTGTGATTAACTAGCCTGTCAGTAGCCCATAAATCCCAAGAGGGATACAACGTTTGGATCTGACTCCTTCCAATTTTAAGTTTTGATTGTCTTTTTTAAAATTTCAGAAGGTGTTGGAATATGAAAGCATGCTTAGCTTTCTTCCAGCTAGGGATTTGTTTCCTCCCAAAATGGCTAATTAGTTAAATGTGTTCCACAGGGAGCTCTCTACTTCATCTGAGCCATCTCATCTCTATTTCATACACTCTCAAACTATATATCATCATTTTTGTTTCCCCATGTGCTCATTGTTTCCTGTGGCACTACTATAACTAGGATGTGGAACAGTTCTAAAATCACAGCTTTCCAAGTGGCTGACAGTGATATCATACTTGATCACTACTCCCACGTACAAATCCTGCAATATCATTTCTATCAACACTTCATTTTTTATTACAGTTCTTAGTCTGAGAAAGTGTATGCAATCATTGTTATGTATGATGCTTGAAGATCTATGTGGCATAGCAAGAACACAGAAGAGACGTTGCCTGTGTCTCTGCTGTCTTTGCAGGAGTGCGCCTGGGAACCAGGCAAATCTCAGCATGGTTCTCCCTGGTCCTTGACCCCTGTTATACCCACACTGCCCACAAAACTAGTCCTTCGTGTCACCTGGCAACTGACCCCGTACTGCTTGGCTTCATGCGATTCCCAGTGTGCTGATTCACCTTCACACCATGTCAGCAGGATGAGCAGTGTGGGCTATGCAGTAGAAAACTTGCATGTGTTGAGTCCGTCTGCTGTCTGCACCAGGAGGGCAGTTTGCTCACCGAGTGTGAACTTGCCCTGGAGAGATGTGAGGCACCTTTGGGTTTCTGTGGAGCATCACATTTATGACACGGTCCAGGCCTTTCAACTGCATTACGTTCTGAACTGGTAATGTCTGTTAATGCTAGGGCACGTTCAGTGGTTACCTCAAAGGATGGCCTGGACTGTGTTTAAGTTCAGATGTTGTAGCCACCTACAGCCATGACTGCAGCCATAGAAATGAAGATACTGAACAGCTCATAAGCTAACCCTTCATCCCGTCAAGCCTGCACTTAGGATCTACCACATCAAGATGCTGAGCACCCAGCATGGCCACTGACAGTATTTGGCAGTGGTACTACAAAGCCATCAAAAGACCAGAGCATTAGCGTTCCCTTTTAAGGTCTCCTATTCCTGGTAACATTGCAATCCTTCCTGCTGGACTTCAAAGGAATACAAGAATTCATCTTGCAAATATTACGAGATTTTCATCAGCAATTATTTCTCAATGTGCTTTGCCCTTTGTTTTTTTTATTTAGCTATGAAGCTTACAAAACCCATTCATAAACCAGCATTTTTTAAAATTAAGCAGAACACAAAGCATATGTGCAGAATTGTATGAGCTAACTGCAGCATCTCATGGAAACAAACTCGTCTGTCTTCAACTTCTGTTTACAGTCTGCCCCTACGGTATCGATGGGCTCCCAGCTGAGTCAGCCCTGTGAGATTTCAGTCTCGCCATGGGGCAAGGGAATAAATTTGATGACCCCTCAAGATTCCTTCTGGAGCTTCTGCCTTCCTTCCTGGGCTTCCCAAGTCTTCAGAGCACACTTAGCTCTGCAGGGCTGGGTGCATACTGGTGCATACGTCTCAGCTGCCTCAACAAGTCATTGCTATAGCTGTGATCCCTGACAGGGTGAGGTTTCAGAATGAAAACAGCTTTGAAAATCAAAACTCAGGCTTTGAATTGTCAATTGGACATTGGAAGTCCATGAAAGTTTTGGAGCACTTTGCTGTGGTGACCTATACGTAAGGCAGCCCACTGGGCTCCACAAAATTATGCATTCTGTGACCTGAAAAGACAGAAGATAGTAGGAAGTTTGTTGGTCCTAAAATAATTTTTGAAACTGGTCTTGGACTGCTCCTTTTCAAGTTGTTTGTGCTATAGGTTTGGCTTAAATTCTGTGGCATGTAGGATTTCAACATATTTCCTGTGGCATATGGCATTTCCAGTCCTGCTTGCAGATGGTTTTGAAGGTACATAAGCTAATGGTTTTTTTTCTGTGTCACTCAAAATACAAACCATTTATGCACAGGCACGTGCCCTGAGAGTGAGTGGCTTGGAAGATCCTGCAGGTATCTGAACAAACACAAGCCTGCCTATTAGTCTTAAATTCAGACAATTGCCTGCTCAGCCTCTGAGGCCTGTCACCTCTAAAACCTATCTAATCATTACAAAGGATATCACTCAAAATATCTGATTTGATATGAAGTGTTTCTAGGACTATGAACAATAGGTGGCAGATTTCTATTCTTTCCAGTATCATGAATTACATCAATATTTTACAACATTAAATGTCCTCAGCTGCTATACCACCTGCTGGGTTTGCTTTTGTTTATTTTCCCCCAAATTGAAGTTGTGGGTGACTGTGTTTCAGCTGCTCCTTTCAGTCCGTCACTTGCCTGATTATGTCACAGACATTTGCAGGAGCTGAGCATCAGCCCATTCTGCAGAGCAGGTGACTTAGGCAGAGGTTTGCCTGCACACGTGTGGCAGCATCAGCTCACCATCTCTTACTGAAACACTGCATTGTATTGAGGAAGGGGTGTGTTAAAAGCAGGAATGGGAGTGGGACTTCAAGCAGGAGGGTTTGCCCTTTGCTTCATTATTGACTGCTGATGTAATTTTTCTGGCTGCCTAAAAGATTGTTTTCCTTTTGGTTCTGATTGTTCACTTGCCCTCACCCAGTCCCATTGTCTACGGTCTCCCTTGGTTTGCTGAGGTTCAGGTTTCACCGATTCAGGCCTCTCTTCCTGCTTTTGGTGGCTCCTGTCATGGGAATTGTTTTTGAATGGATGCAGTGCTTGCAATCACAGCCTAATGGAAAGGCTATTTCTGTCCCCTCTGTCTGTCAAGATATGTTTTCTTCATCTCCTTCCTTTTTTCCCCAAATTTTCTTGTCTCCTCTAGCACTTTCTTGCCTTTTTCTATTCACCTCCTTCTGTCTTACTCCTTCCATTACTTCAATATTCTCTCATTTCTTTCTCTATTTTTAAATGTTGATTTCACTTTCAGTGTCCTTTATCAATGAAAAGTAAGCATAGAACAAAGTTCAACCCACACAGTACATACAACTTTTAAAAACATATTCTTAGTAACAAGTAGTTTTTCAGTGAATTGGAAAACATCACAATACCAAAAATGTGTCATATCCCATGTCGCATAACTTCCCAGAGATCCCTTCCTACATTGACTAGTTAGATAATGCAAGATGGCTATGCACAGAAGCTGCAAAAGTTAGAAAGCCTGGCTGAAGAAGGCATGTGTGGCTGTGTCAGAACTGAAGCATATGATGGGTTTAGATCATGAAATCGGGGTGTTTTCCTGAATCTGAATCTTAGATTCTTGTTAACCAGATTTCATCCTGCTCCCACAGCAGAAGGAGAAAGGGATTTGGTGAAAGAGAGGGAACACCTGCAATCAAATCATACAACTTTCAAATCAAGGAAAGGTAGAACATAGAAAGAAAAGGAACAGATAAGAAGACAGAAGTCTTATTGCCAGTGATGCACAAGAAAACAAAGCATTAGCTTCATCTTTTGTGTGCCTTTGTGTGGTTTTCCAGTACAGTAGTTGGAAGATATGTTTTGTAAACTCTGAAAATCTGATGGAGAGTTGCAGTAGGACAAGGAACCTGGACTCACATGACAGTCTTTTACAGTCAGTTTTCAGAACACAGTCACTTGGAGTTACTTGGAGTAAGGGTTATTATCACTCTCCCCTAACCACCACAATGTCAGAAGTTTAAACAAATAGAATCATTCCTTATATACCAACAAATTTTAAAACGTCAAAGGCATACATTTTCATGAAGTTAGAAGCAAATGAAAACAGGAGCCTATAATAAGATGTGTAGATGCTCTGTGCTATATAACACTATCCTGCAAAAGGTGTAATGACTTGTCTAATGTAGTGCAGAAGTTAAATCTTTGTGACCTTTTCCATTTGCTGCTGAAACAAGCAGACAGAGAAGTTAAATGACTGACGGAGAAGAAATATATTCAGTTAGTTCAGGTAAAGCTCCTCGTGGAAGATCAAAATAATTTTTTTCCAACAAAGTGGTATTTAGAGTCTCTTCCTGGCTCTACTTCATGTAGAATTTATATAGTACAACACAAAATGAGGGATACAAGTTGAACTTTTAAGCACGTTCTTCCTCCTCTGCCGTGAGCCATCTGTGTTCAGTCAGCCTCCTGTTCAGGGTAAAGCAGTGTGAAGGTTTCCTATGAAGCCTTAACTATAGAAATAGCTTGCCAGGAAAATGGAAGTCCTATCAGTTTATCTTTTCCATAACCAAGCCCATATGGCAACCGTAGAGTGAAGCAAGCCAACTAGAGGGTGGCCAAGCTCTCAAGCTGTTTCACACCAGTAAGGAACTGAGTTCATTTCCCACGGTAGGGCCATCACACAACTGGCAGTAAGACTGCCCAAATACGGAACTGTTGGGTAATTCACATTCCTGGCTGGTGAGGAGGATGAGCTTACACATACTGCTGAGGCTGGTGTTTACACCAGGTCTTGTTAGGAACCAGTTACCCAATTTTACCCTGTAAGGAAGCCAGAGGACCCTGTAGGCAGCTACCATCATTAGTAAAGGCACCCCTCACCTTGGCCAAACAAAGCTAGCTTTAGGCAGTAGAGCAGTATGGAGCTTCCCAAACGTGTGGCAGATACCTCCAGAGTGCAAACATGCTTTATTCTGTCACAAATTTTTTATACAAAGAAGGACTTTCTGAAAGGTGAGACACCAACCACCAAATAACAGGCTTTTTCCCACAAAGTTTCCAAATAATCCAATAATTTACTCTCACATCTGGAGCTTTTTCTCCTTCCCTAAAATAATAAGCAGGATTCAATCTGAACACACTTCAGATCGATAAACATAATCAAAGGTGGATTTCCTTAAATACTGGGCTGATGGGAAAGTGAATTTGTGCAAGGACACACATACCCTGAGATATATGAGTCAGTCGGCTTAAAATGTTGTTTTGCCCTGACCTGACAAGGCTTGCTGTCTCTGGCAACGCATAATCTCTTTTAATATACTACCAGGAAGGTGATGGCTGTTTGAAAATGCTTCTGAACTGCAGTTTTTCTCACAGGCTGACACCTTAATAGGAACTCTGCCATCTCTTTGGGAACCCTGTTACGAGCAGGTATTAATAAGGGCTGTGTTGACTCAGGAGAGAGATGGGTAAGGAAAGACTCTGAATCCACTTGTTACAGGTTTTGTGCAGAAGTTTAAAAATTTGTGTGTTGAGGATTTTTCACTTGATAAAGTCATGAGGCTTTGTCCTGCACGTCAGTGTGTTTTACTAAGAGCGTGCTTCTCTTACGCATCGCCATCAGCACAATTTAAAGTTGTGCATTTAAGACTCAAGTAAGCTTCTTTGCAAACACTCTTGAGAATAGGATCAAAATGGGAAGAGATTACATGTAATCTAATTATGTTAGGTTCCATTTGAAATCCTTCAGTGTAAAAATTAAAAGAATATGACACAGCTTCACAATACACTACAGGTCACGAGGAAATGATATGAGCATGTGTAGATGAGGCGACGTGAGAAATTACTGTGTACTGGGTATACAGCAACATTTGGTTTAAAGAATCTATGAGAACTAGAATGGTTTAGTGAACTAAAGATAAATTGTAAGAACTTTACCCCCCATGTCGTTAATGTGAAGGTGGCCCATGCCTCTTATTATCCAGCCACAGCTTGTATGAAAAAGCTGGCGATCAAAAGATCTGTCAAAAAATCAACACCAAACATGACATTCGTCAGCAACGTTGTGGCCGGAGCACCACTGACACTGAAGATTAACATCTGCTCAGGGACAGAAAGTTAATCTCTGCTGCTAAGTGGTCTGTACATTTACATCATAATGTTCACCTTAAGTAAGAGCTGTAAGGACATCCGTAATCACCAGAGGCTGTTTTGAGTAGTTCTCCATTTTCAGTCTTTTCAAAAACACACAAATTAATTCAATTAACTTTGGCTGTAGGATAAGGAGAGGTCGTTTCACTGAAATTGCACCACTTCAGGATCCACACTGAATCAGGCCTCAAATTCTGCATTAAAAGTCTGATATTCACCTGTGTTCCAAATCTGCTTAGAGAGAGGACCTAGAAAGCCTCATAGTCTCACTCACCTCATGCAATAAGTGCTTCAAGTGATCTGGTGAGCAGCTCAGGTGCAGTACTTCCCCTCCACATCACCACCAATGTTCCTGATCCGTGCAGGATCAAATTCAGAACTGGACTACTCTTGTTTTGTCACTTGGGTTTTGGAATGGATGCTGTCTTTTCTAGACTTTGGGTCTAGAGCACCACCCAACTTCCAAATCTGTTCCATGAGATTCCTCAAAACTGGGGTTATAGAAAGCTCATGAGAACCTCTTGTCCAGATATATTTCCATTACGCTGAGTTACATCAAAACTGGATTCAGAAAACAGGTTCCTTTCTCATTTTTAATTTGATCTCTGAGCTTAAGAAGTTTCTACAAAGTCCCCTTAGGAAGGAGAAGGTTGGATTTCTCTTCATATTTTTCTCTGATCTTTGAACATGGATCAAGCTGTGAATTTCAGACCTGCATTTTGCCCTCCACCACAGGCCTCACATTCTCATCCACTGTAAGACTACTGATCATTTGCCAAGGCTATTTCTAGCCCAATTGCAAACATTTGGGCACATCTTGATCTCATGTTAAAGTCTGAGTCTGTCTGATCACAGAACAGCAGCTGGGGAATCCTCATGTTATATGTTCTACAACCAAAAGAAACAAATACATTTAAAACAATGTTCTGTACCAGTTGCTGGCCAGATGGTATTGTGAATTGTTATAATTCATCAGCAAAACAGAGGAAGGAAGTGTTTTAAAGCAAGATTATATTATTTTCCTTAAGTTCTTATTATGAAATCTTCCTGAAGTGAACTTTCAAAACCTGAAAACCCTTCCAGAGGGAATGAATGGAACAGTGCAAACTGGAGACTCGCTGGGGAGTAGTTAAAAACAAGGGAAAAGTATAGTATGCCAGTGAAAGAAAGGAAGAACCCATTACCAAGCTTTCAGTATGGGAAGACAAACGAAGGAAAACACAAGTAACAGGGAAAAAAAAGTTGTACATAAAAGTATATGGTGTTTCTGTCCTCTTAATAATTATAGATTGGAAAGTGCCCAGGGTCTTCCCTCCCACTGGAGGGAAATAAGCCTGAAAGCTGAGAAAGCAGATAAGGCAAGCTGTGATACACTCACTATATAGGGAGACTGCAAGATTTAGCGAATTACTGCCAATAAAGTGCATAGAGAACCTTAAGAAAAAATGCTGAGAAAAATACATTTTAATTTTGCTGTCATCTAAAAAACAAAATGCATTTGAAAACCATGAGAAAGAATGTGTCTTAAATGAAAATGACCCCTGACCATTAAGTTCAGTCCAGTCAAATAAAACACATCCTGTTTTTGTAACTTTTTTTACAAGGCAGATCTGCCTGGTCTGCATACACTCCTTCCAGCCAAGGATTTGACCCATAGTTGAATTTTAATTAGAAGCAGGGGAGGTGACGGAAAATAAAAGGTGCTGCTCCCACTTCAGTTAAGATAAAGGCTGAAATCTGTATTTGGGGAAATGGAATAAGTTCATTGTACTATCAACTGAAATCAGTCGGTACAAAGAGTTTAGAAATATCCTCTGGCAGGGCCAACATATCCACTGTATCTGTTTATTAAATGACACACAATTTGTCACTTGAAATACACCCTGGACTTTCCATACCATCATGAAAATCTATCACACAAGCTGCATCAGCCTTTTCTTGAGAATTTCTTTCTGGAATATCTGCACTGAGATACAAAGGCACAATCATGTTGTGTCCTTCATCAGGCACCCTTTCCTATGGGAAGAGGGAATTGTTGGTGAACCCCCGCCGTTATTGTACATAAAGGAATCTTTATCCTCCTTGTCTAGACTTTGTGGAAGAGCTGAGAAAAGCCTGTCTTCAGGCAAGCCATAGGTGAGCAGGGTCACAAGTGCATCTAACCACCTTTTTGTGAGACTGCTTATCCAGTGGCTGCTGGACTCAGATCTACAGCCTGTTTCACGCAAGAAGCCAGATGAGAGGATCTCCTCATCTAGTAGCCACCTGGGGTAGGACTGATCTATCTTAACCTTGGGTGTCAACAATGTATGCGCCTAGAGGAGAGCTCAGTCTCTAGGCTCCCATTCTGGTTGCTGGAGGGCTACTCAAAGGAGTTCAGGGCATGATTCACCTCATTATAAAACAGACACTTATAGCTGATTGGATTAATCACACCCTAAGCTCCACTGACCAGGTCTTCATTGGTTATACTGAGAAATTACTCAACAAGTACTTGCTCAGATTTAGATGTCCATTTTATAAATGCCTGATACCAGGTTCAGTTTGAGAAACCTAACAACACGTGTCTTCAAGATGCGAGTGAGGTGTCTAAGCTTCCTTTATGGTGATCTGCTCGATAGTCAATGAATCTTGAGTATCAAGCTCACCATAGATACCCCCTCTGACAGCCATGGGAGCTAACAACTGCTACCTCACATGTAAACACGTACGTGCAGACACCTAAATTTAGGTGTCTTAATCTGTGGGTTGAATCTAACCTTTACATTAAGTAAATGAATCTGCTTCCAGTCAGCTTTGTAGAAACACAGGTTTAAAATCCAGATCTGAATAATTTTGATGAACTAAATGGAGAGAAGTAAACAGTTTGGAAAATATAACCTGAGCTGCATTTAGAGCTGAATATAAACCAGTATAAGAACCAAAGAGGAATCTGCTCTGCATGTGTGGTGTCTTGTCTTTAAACATATACATACCTCCTACTCAGTCATTCAGATTCCAGAACAGGATCTGCCTCTGTAGAACTAGATCAGGACCATTTGTCCGCTTCATGATTTTAAGCTGATTATCTATTTTTGAGTAGATAAAACACATTTTGTGATCATTCATCCTTACTGACAAGAAAACGTTTACCTTGCATTGAAATATGCTGCATGGTTGATACTTTCAGTCATTTCAACATCAAAATCAATGTTGATATATTAACAGTCTAATGATTTTTGGTATTTCTGTTGCAAATTAAAATCAAGGATTTATAGGTTTTTGTGTTCTCAGGTGATGACATGGTGTGTCCATGTACGTCTAAGTACTTAGCATTTAATACAGTGTAAAAAACATCAGGCACACAATCTATTTTTGCCAGAGATGGTCTGTGTAACTGTTTTCCATGCAAATTAAAGCATTCTCGTACAATGATGATGAGTGTTAGACAAATACCTTGTAATCAGGCAGCACTCCCAATCTGCTCCTGTGTTCACACTGGATATGGCCGATAATTACCCTCTTCCCAATCATATTGTCATAGAAAACATAACTAGAAGGGACATGAGATTAGCTCATCCACTGCATCCTCCTACCCCAGCTGTATCAGCTATACCTAAAGTTTCTATGTACATATACCTTTTCAAAAATATATTAAAATAATATCTTGTTCTTTACTGTTTTCTCTGCAGGATTGGGCATTGTTTTTTTTTTCCTTTTGGGGGACAGGAATTCTTTGGATGAAAGAAATAGGTCAAAAAACCCCACACTTCTTGGTTTATTCAGAATCTTGGACAATTCAGCTACAAATTACCTGTCCATGCAAAGAAAGGAGACTGGCTTTTTTTGTCCCAGCTGTCCTGTTCGGACATAACTGGAAAGGGAACAGTAGACTTGAGGATATGGAGAGGAGAATTATTCTTTGTCAAAAGCCTACCTTTTCCTACAAAGAGTAACAGAGTCTCCTAATGATAGTAACAGGCTGCCAAAAGCCAGAAAACTATTTCTGAGCAGTATCAAGTTATGCAGGCCTAATAACTGGAACAGGACCAAATTATCCTCTTGGCTGCATGTCAGTCATTTTTTTACCAATGAGTGGAAGCTGTAGGTGTAAGGCTGAGCAGGATATAGTTCTCAGCCTGCAACATTCCTCATACCTGAACCCCTTCCCACAGTGAATCAGCGTGAAGCTATGAAAAGAAAATGGCCATTCCTCAAGACAAATTCTAATCCCTGCTGTAGCAGATGGAAAAAACAAACAGCTCAATGTGTTAAGAGAACTCCCTCAGCAGAGGACAAATCCTGAGGTGGCCTGGAGCTGATGTAGTAAAGAAAAATGGGTGCATTTTTATGTCACATGATCAATGAGACTATGAGCAGGCAGATTTAATTTAAAACCAGTATTAGAGTCACTCTGATTTAGCTTGTAGGTACTTTAGGTCTTAAACTTGAAGATCTGGGCCAATATTTTCAACACATTACTGCAAACATCCCTCCATTTAAGCTGTGTGTTTCACTCCTGAAGTCTGCTTAAAAAGGAAGTTCAGAAAGAGAAAGAAATAAACTATAGTATTTTGGTTCTCACTCACATCTGAAATGACAGCAGTCCCCATTTCTGGGAAAACCAGGCCTCAGATGGGCAAAAAGCAAGCCATGAGAGCAGCTGCTGAGGCAGGAGTGACAACCACCCCCCTGAGCCATTCTGCAGTTCTGGCTCGACTTCCACCCACGTGCACTGGTTGGTTGTTCCAGCCCCTGTGCTCAAAAAGACTTTACATCAGCTTCATTCCACTCTGTTACTGTTACTCCAACAATCCTCTTTTCAGTATCTCTTTTCTCTTTCCTTTCCATTTGTATTCCCGTTACTAGTTTTACCTCACCAGAATACTACATAACCTACATGCTTGCTGTCAGATTGCAACCTTCACTTTTACAGATACATTAAGCTGCTTTTCTCCAGCTCTGAGCTTTTTTGGAGCAGGGATTACAAGTGTCTTGTGGGAGGGAGCCTCATACTTTCTCAGCCTTAGGTACTCATGGAATAAACATGATTTACCTTCCTAATGTCTCTGTAATTTCAGTTTTATAGATTGATCCAGATCTAGACAACTGGTTAATGTTAATGTGAACTGAAGAAAAGTAGTTGGCTTTGACTGTCAAAAAGCTGTGCAATTATGTACTTACACTGCTCTGCAATTTTGGGAGCATCGGGCAGCCAAGGTGCTGTCTGGATCCTACTTTGTGCTGCTGTGGCTCTGAGACTGCACAGACATTATTAGCACTGTATATCCAGAAGCTGAAAGTAAGTCTTCACAAGTTGCTGTTAGCGTCAGTGCTGGAGTATTGCTGTGCCAGGTCCAGAAAACCAGCAGATGGAAACCTGGTGCCAGTGAAGTCCATAAGAATCCATTGATTTAAAACAGGAACAAGATTCACTGGGCTTGCAAAGTCAGACACTCTTCTATCCTCAGCAATTCAAATGAAACTTCATGCCACTGTCAACAACCAAATCTGTGTGTTCATGGAAAACATGAAGAACTTGAAAAACTTCACAGCCACAATTAATTCAGAGAATCACATTCCATTTGCCTCAGATGCTGTTCATTTCCCTGAAGGTTCCTGCTGAGAACAGCAGTATCAGTTGAGGTATCCAGGTTCATAGAGCTGAATGTGCCCAATACAAAAGGTACTCCTGAAACAAGAAGAAACCAAAAAAAGTGGAATTTAAATAAAATACTAATAAATATTGATGGACAAATGCAGGCAGTCGTGTTTTAAAATAAGTGATATATTAAAGAACAATATTTTAAAGAGACCTAGCCAAACCCTCATATTTTGCATACTGTGCAGATCTAATTGGACAAATAATGTACCCAGATTTACGTAAATTAATGACAGTGGGATTAAGTAGGATGTAAATTGGAGGAGCATTTGATTTGCTTGCCTCTGATGAAAAGAGAGGGGGCAATCAGTGTACACACATCTCTCCTGCTGTCTTGTGAAGCCCAAGCACAAGTTTCTCATACAAGTGGAATGAGAAAGTGAAAATAAAAACAAAGATAAACTAGTCAGTTGGCTGTTTAAAATAAATGGAACTCTAAAAATTCACTAATGTGATTAGTTCATTAAAACATTCATTGATAATTGGTAAGTCCATTGCCATATTAAGACTCTTTCCAGCAATAATCGGCTCAGCTCTCAATGAAACAGTTATGTGGAGATGAAAATCCCTAGTTTACTGTCGTGTTGCTTTGTGCAGGGGGCCATTCTTCATGAAAAAAACAGCATCATTTTAAATGTAGTAGATTAACGTTTTCATGGAGGTTATTTTAGCCTGCTTTCCTTTGGAAATATGATCATACTCTTTCTCTCCTGCTATATTTGGCAGCAGGTTGGGGTCCTCAGTGATCTTAAGGATCCACCTCTCTTAAGAACATCAATGGCTGGACAGAGAGTAGAGACCCAAATTATCACCTCTAATAAGCGAAAAGCTGCAGAGTTCACTGGGCAATCATCTGTTGTGTTTGACCTGCCAAAACCCTGCACTCTTCACACCATAGCACATTTTGTTCAATTAATGGACAGGATGACAGGGATGACTGGAGGTGTGCTGGGGGAGTGAGAGGGCAGGCAATGCAAACTGTTAGGGACGTAGCAACACGAGTTGTGTCTTCAACTACAGAACTAGTAAAGACTGTTTTCTACAAGTTTGTAATTAGCCATGCACTGTCTCAATAACCCGAAATCCCCCTTATTATGGTGTCTCTCTTAGGCACATACACAAACACACTCTGTCTCAGCTTCCTTCCATGCCCCACAGCCCCCCGCTGGGTGAGCCTGGCTCCGAGCAATGCACACTGATCAGCACACACATGCCAGTTAATTGCTTGGTAGGTCACATGAGATAGACAATCACTGAACTTGTGCTGTAGCCTTTACCTCGTAGTAAACATTAATTTCTGTCTTTTTGTTCTCCTCAGCAATAATTTTCCTGCAACTTTTAACATCTCTTCCAACCTCTTTGACAGATCTGAGTGACTGGCAGACATAATTCCCTGAACCTTTTTTTTTTTCCATTCAAAACTAAAATAATCCATTATTATAAAAATGCCCCTTTTAATTTACAGGTTAGTATTCCCTAAATACAGAATAATTTTCTTTGCTCATTATGTATTAATATTTCCTCTGCCTGGAAACAGGAACCATGAGCACTTTGACACAGAGTTACAGGATGTTTCTCCACAACATCGGACAGCTGTGTTGGATCAGGACATGGCCCCTCCTGTAGTGCCAGCACACTGTGAGTTTAACGTGTGTGGCCTGATTAAGATAAAATGGTGCAGTGAGAGTATTGGGGCCAGCTGATTCATGGTCTGAGCCCAAACTCCTACCTGGCATTCCCTCCCATACGAGAGAAGAAAGCACACTTGAGCAGTAGGCAGCTTCACTGGAGATTCCTTATCCTGCTTCATGGCTGCCACATTCAACACAGCACAGAGGAGATGAGATGTAAGGTGTATGGCAAGATGTGTGACATTAAGATACATAAGTCACTGACAACCCATTAACGAGCAGCGTTCTGGATCAAGTTCCTTGCAAGAAATGTTTTACCTGAGGACACTTGAAAGCATCTTTCTCCTCTCACCCCAGTCTGGTATTGACATACCTGGCTTCAGCTCTGAACTGAAATAATGTTTACTGTGACTGTGTTAACTTTTCGACCCCAGGTGAATTTTTTCCGTGCTATCCCGGTGGACCTTCTGACTTCAGTGGTACCAAGGAACCATTAAGCATTAGAATTCCATCATTCTCCTAGTTCCCTATAAAACTCATGCTCACTTGTAAGATTCTGGCATTCTTATTGGATAAAAATACTATTTAATTGAAAATAAATTAATATTTTCCCCAGTTCTGATACAATGCCTGTGGTGGTTGTTATGGAGTGAAAAGGAATGAAAGAAAATTAAATTAAAAATGTCCAAAGGGCAGGAAATGGGCGAATTGGAAGAGTCCAGAAAATTCAACATACTCTGCTATGGAAAACAAGTTACTAGCAGAGGCGAGGACAAGGTGGGTAGAAGGTGTAATTTTGTGGTGAGAATTGTCATTTGCAGATGTGGCTTGGAGCAAAGCCACACTACAGTGGCTGTTCCCAAGTATGGAGAGCTCTTAGGCAAATTTTTGCTCTTTGTTACAAGCAGCAGCTACAATTTACTTCTTCTTTCACAGCAATGTTTTTATCCATAACCACAGCAGAGAGACACTGACATCTGGAAGTGAATCCTGAGACACAGTCAGAAGATCATCAGGCTGAAAAGGTTCTGGTACTCCATTCCTCCAGTGAGGTCCCTGGGCTGAGATCAGCATTTGTAGTTTCTGTGTGGGTGAAGGGAATGTTCACACCATCTGTGAGAGGCATCTGACCGGCTTCCCTTGCTTCCCTACACAATCGACAGAGAGAAGCAGGCAGCCCCGAGGGGCACTGGAAGCAGGCGTCTAATTTAGATACTGGGATGGCCCCATGGAGGAGCACACATCTCATTGATTGTGCAGGGAGCCTTGCAGGATTAAGTATCTAAATTGGGAACCTAGCATTAGATACTCTGAGGGCAGGGATGAATACCCCCTTTTATCCAAGTTTGCTATAGCTTCCCATATATTTCATAATTCTGATCATCGTTCACATCGTCAGAAGGCACATGCAAAAAATCTAATGTTAAAGCCAGGGAAATGTGACTTTAAAACCTCTGAGGAAGTGAGGACAAAGAAGGATGAAAAATGAGTGTGGGCAGGATCAGAAAAATAAACAGCAAATAATTTAGAATCATTTAGGTTGGAAAAGACCTTTAAGATCATCGAGTCCAACCCTAAATAAAGAGGAACAGGGATAGGTCTAGTGACAAAAGGGCTTTGATCATTCACCTGGTTCTCAAGCTGAAGGGAAAATCAGTAGCATCCATTACATGGAGCAGTGCTGCCACACAGTGACAGAGAAAAAGCTCTGAGCTGTAATTGCAAAAAACAGCAGCAGTGATGATGACACTGGGACCTTTATGTTTAATGTCAAAGCCAAACGGGGCGCTGGCTTGTTTGCCAAAGGAATGCTAAATGTAATTACAGGAGGCAGCAATATTGCCAGGGAAGGACCTAACCAGAGCCTGACTGGAGTGGCAGGTGTTGAGCCTGGCTTACAGGTTATTATAAAATACCAATAGCAGTCATGAAGTTAAAACTGGACTCAAGTCCTCTCTTTTAGCAGAATAATCAATAATTTTTAAAAAATCACTTTCTCTTAGAGTACAGAATAAGCAT
The DNA here is from genome assembly GCA_013398125.1 of Aegotheles bennettii. Classification (NCBI taxonomy): domain Eukaryota; kingdom Metazoa; phylum Chordata; class Aves; order Caprimulgiformes; family Aegothelidae; genus Aegotheles; species Aegotheles bennettii. The sequence goes on along the minus strand of VZRW01011296.1, from coordinate 147,604 downwards.
TTCTGATATACATTAATTCTATAAATGATTATTAGAAAGAAGCCACCCTTTCTAAAGAGAGGGCTGATATATGATGTCTTTCTGTGATTGACATAAATCAGAATAATATATTTTGAAATTAAAAAAAACAATGCTAGGACCCAAAGAAAGTAGCAAAAAAAATATGAATTCCAGGAGCAGAATAAAGAGCCCTTAGCTTCATGCTGGCCCCAGCCCTAGTGAGTATTGTATTAGAGAATGTATAGCACATTTCTGTGCTATTTCTGTCTTAACACCAGTATAGAAAACATTAAGGATACAGTAAAAGAAATGGCATATGGAGAGCACCCATCATGTAGTGCTGGGACTCGGCTTGGAGTCCTTTAGTTAAAGAGGAATAAATATGCAAAATTTTTTTCATCTTTTCTTTAGTCAGTCCTGGAGGGTTCCACATCAGAGAAACAGTAATGTACTAATCTGTCTCTTTGCTAGCAGAGTTCACAAAGCCGGAAAATAAATTATTTTCCTTGGCCTGGGTGCAAGAACAGGGCCCTGCTCTCCCTGTTATCCTGGAACAACTACACACCTGGCCAGAATTAAGCAGTCCTTGAGTTTTAAAGGTGCTAAACCCCTCTGGCTCCCAGTGGGATTTGAATGCTTTCAGCGGTGTTGAAAATCAGGTCACAAGATCCTATGGGAATGCCAATGTTTCACAGAAATAATTTGCAGGAGACTCAGCTGGGAACATGCCTGCCTCACGTTCCCTAAAATAGCCCAATAGTCCCATTTTTTCATCACAGAATCCCAATTAATAGGCAGAAGTGCCTTTATGTATATATTTACTCATTTACCTAAGTGCGTGTGTACGTGTTTTACAGTTCAGCCTCATCCCAACAAGGTCTGCCTTTGCCCTGGGCTGAGCTGGGATGTTACTGACCATCGGGGTGAAGCAGGTACTCCTGTAAGGTGTGTGTCCCATCTGGGGTCACTGAAAGCCAAGGAAATAAAGACCCAAATAAATACTCATACGTCATAAAAAAGGGGCTCCTGCACACTATATTCACTGTCCATATGTGGTATCTATCAGCATTAGAATGGGGACACCAAAGTGCTTTACAGCAGCTGAGCACACTTGAATTTCAAGACATCTTTTCCTAGCACAGTGTGATACCCTGAAAATTTCTATAACAACAAAGTTGTGTTATGTCCCTTATCATCTCCCTTTTTATTTTATATGAAGGATCAATGCAGCTAAAGGTTAGAAAAGCCCCGTCTGGTACTTGCAATCCTGGCTCCTAATTGTCTTCAGTTGGAAGTGTGAGCTCAGCCAGAACCACAATGCTGCTAGCAAATGCTATAAAAAGGAAAGCTGTCTGAAATTGGAAAAGTTTTTTCCAACACTTTCCCAGAGAAGGCAGCAGCGGGTCTGTTTAATGCATTGGGGAAGCTGCAGCCAAAAAAAAATACTCTGTAATGGGGGCGGGTGTGAAAGGAAACATGAGGTTGTCAATCAGAGTGAAAAAGAACAGAATTTCCAGGGAGATGGAAACACTGTATTAAAAAGAATGTTTTTGGAAAAGACCAAAAATAAAATACTTTCCTTGGAGAGGGACAGAAAAAGGACAAGAAGACAGAGAAAGAAGGAACTGGAAGAAAAAAAATAAGATAGTCATTCACAAGGCCAGTGTGAAAGAGGTGACTTGGGCAGAGTTGCAGAGGACAGAACTCCTCCCAGAGCTAGCAAACCTTGTTTTCTGTGCACTGGCCTTTGCCACACCAAGCAGGGACTTTGAAAACTGCTGTCATCTATTTAAGATGATCTTGTTTTCTTCTAAATGGGCTTTCCCTTTTTGCTACAGATTCCCACCAGATATTAAAAGTAAATTTTGGAAGAACTTTTCAGTGAATGACCATGAAGTACCAACCACCATGAGAAAATGAACATGGGAAAGCCTGGTGCAGACCTAGCTCTCAGGCCTGTCAGTGTCCTTCAACACTTTAAAATGTACATAAACCCACTACTGCTATCACAGTGGAGCCACAAAGCCCAGTGATCTGATGGGTCATTGTTTTGGGCAATATAAAGTCAGTAAGCAGAAGGTGCATCCCCACCCCAAGCTGTTACTCTCTGTGTATACTATCTGTATATACTGAATCTCTGTATACTGTCTGTATATTTTATTAAACACAAAATTCAAGTGGTTCTTTTATGAGGCTGATGCTCAGAACTGAAAAGCCACAATTACCACTACAGTCGGAAGAAGCTGCAGGAATTCAACAGGCACTGGTGAAAACTAGAGGCACATTTGGGAACCTACACATGCTTTGCAAGAACTCACAAGAATGGGTGATCAGGAACCAGGAGCACAGATTTGTTTACATTTACAAGGAACATATGCTTGACATATATCTATTTTATTTTAGGGTACCTACTGCTCTGTCAGAAAATAAAGCACAAACAATGAAGACTTGCATGTGCTTAAAACACTTGAATTACTAGTACTTTAGTGTTTGGGAAAGGATACACGATGAGTAGGTGTGATAAAGAAGAGCAGGGAATCATGACTGAGGCACCCTGTGTCTCCTTGAACAATGCTGCTTGGTCTTTGGGTCCGCAGGCATCTCATGGCAGAGGAGATTGTTCAGTAACTGCCTCATCCACACAGCTGCTCCTTTCCCAGGAGACTGCCTGAGCCAGGTGTGAAGAAAGAGAGGTCATTGCTCTTGTGAGTAAACAGAGAACAGGAGAATGAAAGAAATGTGAGAGGTTATATAGCAAAGTGACATTTCCTGGAAGAACTATTTTGAGTAATTGGGGTCTGCAGAGAATTGTGCATCTCTCTAACTAGAAAGATTTACTATCCTCCATACCAGCAGCTAGCAAAGGAGAGCTTTGGGGTTCAGCAGGAACACAGATGGAGAGGGAGACACCTCCTCAGAGCCTTCTCTCGTAACCTAGGCAGAGACACCATGTAACCCCTTTTAGAAGACTCCTGAGCTCCCTTTTAAAGAAAAGGAAAAAAACCCAAACAAACAAGCAAAACAAACAAACAAAAAACCAAACAAAAAATATACAAGAAACAAAACTGAAACCAAACCAAACAGGTTTTATCCATGTGGCTTCTATGGCAGGGCTGTTCCACAGTCTCCCTCCTCTGGAGGTAGTAACTCTGCTCCATTTCTGGCTCAAAGATGGTACTGTTCAGTGTACACCCATTTGCTATAATGCCAGCACAGTTCTCCATCTTACAGAGCATTCTGCCTCCCCAGACTGCAAAATGCCTGTGCTCTAGAGACTGCAGCCATCAGTCCTTCCATATTTGTTTCACTAGACTCAAGGAACGATGCTCCTCTCATCCCTCGTAGCAGTCCCCATTTTGTGCTGGATCTGTTCTCTCATCACTCTTTTAGTTTGGCATCTTGAACATGGATGACCATAAGCAACAGTCAAGATGATCTGTGAATGTACCTGTATGCCCCTAAGATTCTGAATTTTAAAATCACATTTGAATTCTAAAATCACCTCTTAAAATCACATTTGTCTGTTTCTTGCACGCATCATGGAGTCTCCTTGGCTGGAGACATTCAAAACCCGCCTGGATGCGTTCCTGTGTGATGCACTCTAGGTGACCCTGCTCTGGCAGGGGGGTTGGACTAGATGATCTTTCGAGGTCCCTTCCAACCCCTAGGATTCTGTGATTCTGTGATCATACACATTACAGACTGACTCTGTAATTAGGTTCCACCTATTGGTGGAACCAATTAGGATATTGAAGGTCAGCTCCACAAGCATTTCCAGATGATGAGCTCCCACTGAATAAATTATGATCTTACTAGTTCCCAAGTATATGACCCAAACCCTGTAGTACTGAATGTCACCTCATGATGGTTACTCTCTGTCTCAAAGTGATCTCATTCATTCTGCATAACACAGTTGTCCTCTCTGTTAATCACAGAATCACAGAATCACTCTGATTGGAAAAGACCTTCAAGATCATCGAGCCCAACCATCAACCCAGGACTGCCAAGTCCACCACTAAACCGTGTCCCCAAGGGCCACATCCGAATGTTCTTTGAACCCCTCCAGGGTTGGTGACTCCACCACTTCCCTGGGCAGCCTGTTCCAATGCCTGACCACCCTTTCTGTAAAAAAATTTTTCCTAATATCCAGCCTGAACTTCCCCTGGTGCAACTTGAGGCCATTCCCTCTTGTCCTATCATTTGTCACCTGGGAGAAGAGACTGGCCACCCTTTCATTCCAACCCCCTTTCTGGTAGTTGTAGAGAGTGGTAAGGTCCCCCCCTGGAGTATTGTGTCCAGTTCTGGGCCCCACAGTTCAA
>VZRW01011296.1:121098-142233 GCA_013398125.1 Aegotheles bennettii | reverse complement strand
CAGCTGACGGTGCGGCGGCAGGCGGAGGGCGTGCGGTGAGGCGGGGGGGGGGCAGCGCCGCTGCGGCCCGGCCTCAGGCTCTGCCCGCCTGTACTGCGTTCTGTTATTGTTATTAATGACCTTCTCTGCAGGAGCATCGTCCTGAGCAACCCGCGGAGGAGGAACGCCCTGTCCCTGGCCATGCTGCGGTCCCTGCGGCAGGACCTGCTGCACGACGTGAAGAGCACGGAGCTCCGGGTCATCGTCATCTCGGGTACCGCCGGGCCGGGGGTGGGGGAGAACGGGCCCGTACGGAGTTGGACCCGAATCTCCCCCAGAATTACAGCAGCGTTACCCCTGTGCTCGGCACTCTGAGACCCCACCTTGAGTGCTGCGTCCAGTTCTGGGCACCGCAGGGTGGGAAGGACATTGAGGGGCTGGGGCGAGTCCAGAGAAGGGCAACGAGGCTGGGGAGAGGTCTGGCAAACAAACCTTATGGAGACCAGCTGAGGGAACTGGGGTTATTGAGCCTGGAGAAGAGGAGACTGAGAGGAGACCTTATTGCCCTCTACAGCTACCTAAAGGGAGGTTGTAGTGAGGCGGGTGTTGGTCTCTTCTCCCAAATTGCCAATGACAGGACAAGAGGAAATGGCCTCAAGTTCCATCAGGGGAAGTTTAGGTTGGAGATTAGGAAGAAGTTCTTTACTGAGAGGGTGGTTGGGCACTGGAATGGGCTGCCCAGGGAGGTGGTGGAGTCACCGTCCCTGGGGGTGTTCAAAAAATGGGTTGATGAGGCACTTGAGGCCATGGTCTGATGGTCTGATGGTTAGGAATATGATAGGATAAAGGTTGGACTTGATGAGCCTGGAGGTCCCTTCCAACCATAATGATTCTATGATTCAGAGGGGACAGGAGGGTCCTGTCCCACTGGCCGGGGCTGTGCCGGGTGTCCCACGGCTGCCATCGCCCTTCAGACCCTGCCCCTGTGCAGCTCTCCTGTGCTCATCCCGGTCCTATCATTGCTCATTACTGAAAAAAGCTTTGCTCCATCGTCCTGACACCCACCCTTTACATATTTGTAACCATGGATGAGGTCACCCCTCAGTCTCCTTTTCTCCAAGCTAAAGAGACCCAGCTCCCTCAGCCTTTCCTCATAAGGGAGATGTTCCACTCCCTTCATCATCTTTGTGGCTCTGCGCTGGACTCTCTCAAGCAGTTCCCTGTCCTTCCTGAACTGTGGGACCCAGAACTGGACACAATACTCCAGATGTGGCCTCACCAAGGCAGAATAGAGGAGAACCTCTCTTGACCTACTAACCACTCCCTTTCTAATGCACCCCAAAATGCAGATGTGGTTACATTCAAGATATGTATTGCTGATCCCATGAGCTGACTGATGTTAATTGTGTGCTTGTTTCTGGACAAGCTGCCACAGTGATCTGGTCAGTAAGAAACAAACTCATAGCTAAGGTTGTGTCTGCATAGTTGTAGCTGGAGGCGTCACATCTATATAAATATCTGAGAAGTTCTGAAGGATTCAGAAGGATCAGAATGGTTTATTCTCATGGCAGATACCCTCATGACAAAGGAAAGCTGATGTAAGCATAGTGTACCCATAAAGGGTGTTTTGATCTTAGCTGCCAGTAGAAGGCAAGCAAATCCAAACTTAGGTCCACAGGAATATGCTCCTTTGCTCCCAAGCCCTGGACATGCTTTTTGGGATTCTCTAGGTGACAATTTCAGCAGTGGAGGAAAAGGTACCCCAACATACCAACAGATTTTGTGCTTCTCCTCTAGCAGAACAACCTTTTTTCTTTCTTTTTATTTTTCTATTGTGGCCTTGAATGACATGACACAAAAATCTTCACGCTTATTTAGCAAAAGTTAATCATTAATGCTGGGTCCAATAAATAGGGACCAACTGTATTTACTAGTCTGAGAGCAGAGCACTTTATCCTTGCTCCAGGTGAGTAGTTTACATTGCGCCAAGGAGTTGTTCAATACCATACCCTTACAAGAAACTGGGCTCAGAGGTGTGAAGTGCCTTATTTTTAACTGAGTTAACCTGAAATTGAGGTAAAACTGGGCCTTAAAAAATGTTTCTGGGTATTACTGTGATTAAATGTGTGGTGATTTAAAGTTGTTACAAAACCCAGAAGATAATCGTTTGGAACTCTGTGTAAAACACCCCAAGCTCCTTTTAGACCATTAACATCTCACATACCTTTAGCTGGGGCACTGATGTGCTGCTACCCCCAGTTTCTTGATTAATTTAGAATGACTTTTCCTGAAATTCTTTGCAGCTGAAGGACCTGTATTTTGTTCTGGCCATGATTTAAAGGAACTGTCAAGTGAAGATGATGTGAAGCATCATTCCCAAGTGTTTGAATTATGTGCGGAGGTAAGCAATTCTTCTTGAGTGCCACCCCTTTTGCCTGGTATTAAGAACAAGCAGGGATACTGGTTTAAGGAAGGACAGCATTGTTTATCTGCTAGCTAAAGCATAGGCTGTTGCTCCAGATTCCTTGTTTTTTTCTGCTTTGCCATTTTAAAACCTGATCCTGGTGAAATTATGTTTCCCCTGGATTTCTCTACATAAAAGGGCTGTAATGCCAGTGTGCATCGTCCTGGGGTGGATACAGTTATGGCACGTTCCTTAGTTTACCTGGTGTTCCTTGCAGCTGAGTATTTAGGCAGTGTTTTTTCTAGAAATCTAGAGATGACCACCTTCAAATTACTTGTGATGAAATGTTCTTTCCCAGCATCTAGCTAATAACTCAAGACCAGCTTAAACATCAGGTAGACAACGTGAAAGTAAGATCTGACTCGCTGGTCAGCAGACCATACAAGTTCTTGTTACAAAGGCCCAGACCTGGAAGTTGTGAAGTTAAAGTGAATCCTGGAGCCTTTGGAGAGAATGGCAAAAAACCCTTAGATTGTAACAGCATTAGAATTTGACCCCTAATCCTGTTCAGTGTGAACAGAGAAAGTAATTTGAAACCTTTTGTTCTGGTCCTTCCAACAATAATGATCTCTATACATTTGTCAAGCCCGTATTTAACAAATGCTGTAAAAGCCACATGTGAAAGTTACCACTGAAAAATCTTCAGTGTAATGTGAAGCAATCATCCTGGCAGCTTTGCCTGGATTTCATCTTGGTGTGCTGATCACAGGGAGGTAAGCACAAATACAACCGAATAATGACAGATTAGCCCCTTCATCAGCAGGGAGCCAAGGTCCAGTAGTGTCATAGCAAATAGTTCAATATTAATTTTGCAGTTTAAAGGGCAGAATACCAGTATGTTGCCAGTGGGAAGCTGAACCGTGCAGCATCTGGGTCACAGAACAGGAAAGATCTGGCAGAAAAAAATGTGAAACTACCTCCATATAGCATGAAATCAAGAGTTGGTAAATTACTAACTTGAAGGACCAGGAGAATTTAAACTGTACTGTATGTATAGCTAGCATTCTGACTATATTCAGGATTAATGAGTAGTATGTCAAGATTAACTTTGCTAATAAATAGCAAAAAATAACAGAATGTCAGCATTTGGAGTTTCAAACAAGCCTAGCTTTCCTATGAGAATGGTGCCCTGCTGTGTAGGAAGTTTCGTAAGGGAGCATTAGTACAAATGAAAAATTATACCATTTTCAGGTGAATATTCCTGAGACCATGGAATTCAGAGATGGGGAAATACTCAAAATTCAATTGGACACAGTCCTGGACAACCCGCCTTACCCATACCTGCTGGAGTAGCAGGGTTGGGCTTGATGATCTCAAGAGGTCACTGCCAACCTAAATACTTCTGTGAAATTGGCAACACAAGTTCAGGGAGGAATTAAATATAAGAGATGAAATGAGACTTGAAGCGATCCCTTTTCTGATGTTCATGGTAGGCATAGGTGCTTGGAACTCTCTACCCGAGTATCCTAAAGGGATTTAAGTTTCTCATAAATCACAACTCACTATTATCCCCATGGAGGAAGGTGTTATTGTCAAATAATGGCACTTTACAGGCAAACAGAAATAGAGAAATTAATTTAGGTGTTATTCAGGATTCTGACTAATACTTAAATCATAGTTGTCTGGTAGAATAATTGACTTTGGGTTTTTTTTTTGTCAAGAGAGAAAGGTACTTTTGAGGACTTCCAAAAGGGGATTGTGTCTTCCTAAATTTCAATACTTAAGCTAAGTAGCATGGATTCTACTCTAAATGACATGCCTGCAGCATGTGGACTAGGAGGACCAGAGCACTGGACTGTTCTTCAGGAACCTTGGCTCCTACATCTGCCCGTGGCTGGTAATCTTAGGCAGATCAGCTCAGCTGCGAAACCTCTGCTTCCCCATGCATACAGCAGTGTTAGCAATACCATATAACCCAGTATATATATATATATATATGAGGACTACACACTCTCCACGTACAAATTGGAGACAGCTGAGAATATTCATTTTCTAGAGGCTTTTCAAATACAAAACCATAAGTTCCAGGTTTGTTGTTTTTTTTCTGAGAAGCAGTTGACTTTGAATTTTTATAAGCATAAGAGTACTCTGCAGTTGTTCGTCTGCATACCTGCAGGTATTGTTACTCTTTTGTTGTCTGCTTCTCAAAATACACTGAAAATTTGTTTTTAAACAAAGATAGAAGAACAGAGGCAAAGACTGATCCAATTCGAAACTGAATGTAGGTAATTTTACCTAAGCAACATAAAGTTTGCTAGATTTCATCTACTGGAGAAATTGAAGTAATGAATGAAAATTTGTTATCTTGCTACACTGTGCTAACATGAGATCTTTTTTTAATCTAGATAATGACTGTAATAATTTAACTAGTATTTTCTGTCTTCAGGCATTTAAATTAGTTGAGTTTGTTGATCCGCACTGTATGGAAGGAGAACCCGAGTTAGAAAAGTTAAGACAAATTCATCTTTAACTTCTGCTGTCTGAAGTTGGATGTCCAACCTTCAAGAGTTATCTGAGGGAGAGAGAGAGAATGAGAGAGTGAGTGTGGTTTTGCATCTTACGTCTAATGCAAGCGGGAGAAATTGTTTCCTGGCTGGTTAAGTCTCTCCCTGGAATGCAGAGTAATCCTAGAAAGACATCCAGTAATTGTGTTTGGGTGAGATCAACCCAGGCTTGAGATCATGCAGACACCAGCAAGAGTCTGGTTTAATTCCTTGGGACAGAGACTTAAGTCAGTTTCCAAATGAAGGTGAGAATGGTGTGTTGGGATACGCATCTTCCCACAGCCAGGCACACTAAACCTGTGGTGCAGAGGCACCCAAGCTCCATGCAGGTCTGGAGTTAGCAGGACCAACTCATGCTACATAAACACAACTGAGCAGCTACTGAACAGCAGTGATCTCATGCATTGAAACAGGTTTTGCAGAGAGCTTACTTCTGTTACTAAACTCCAATTAATAAAGCTGAAAAATGCACACATCAGGTGTGTGAAGTAATTTCAAGTTTTAGAACAGCCACTGCTTAAATTTCAGGGACTAAGTGACCACTTTCTTTTGTGCATGCAGGTTATGACTTTAATCCAGAAGCTTCCCGTACCAGTGATTGCCAAAGTAAATGGCTTGGCTACAGCAGCAGGCTGTCAGCTCGTGGCAAGCTGTGACATTGCAGTGGCAAGTGAGAAATCTCAATTTGCTACTCCTGGAGTAAACATCGGACTGTTCTGCTCCACACCAGCTGTGGCCTTGGGCAGATCTCTTCCAAGAAAGGTAGGTTTCTTTCCCAGGTGCTCTTCGTAATTTTGCAAGAAGTAGGTTCCTGTGTTAGGAGTTCTAATCCCATTGCCAAAACTTTATTTTCTTGCAGTACAACATTCAAAACACTTCATTACAAAAGGCATCTTCATAAGTCTTTGGACTGGGAAAAATAATAAAGGGATGAACCTGTTCAGGGAAAGCAGCTTCCTCCTGTGATTCCAACCAGCAGGAACTCATACAGCAGCACTCCAGCTTAGCAATCCCTTTCCTTTCCAGCAGACAGCCCTGTGCTTTAGACAATTATGTTCTCCCCTGATGAGGGAACCCCTGCAAGTTCAGGATATCAATCCCACCGAGGTATCACTTCTTGCCAGGCAGGTGACATTTCCCTGCCAGCGTGATCTGCTTGGGTGTAGATCAAGATGCTTTAAATAGCATCTAAAACTTCCTTATACTTTCTTCCCTGCTTAATTTCCTATTGATTGTGAGTACACATCTCTCACTGCATAAACAATAGTACTGTCTGCAAAGCTTCTGTAACTGAGAAAAGAAATGTTAAGTTCTGATCATGCGGACAGGCTCTCCAAGCCCAGCAGGGCTTTGCTGAGATGCAAGGACTTCGCTGCCCCCTCCCTGGCAGTGTTCAAGGCCAGGTTGGATGGGGCTTGGAACAACCTGGTGTGGTGGGAGGTGTCCCTGCCCATGGCAGGGAGTTGGAACAAGGTGATCTTTACATTCCCTTCCAACCCAAACCATTCTGTGATTACCTTTTAAAACATGTGGGATGTACTTTTCTCTGTGCCACTTCTCAAAGCAGCAAGAACATTCCCTACAGTTCTCAGGATTACTGATTTTTACCTTGTATCAAATGAAATGTTGCCATTGCTTGTAGCTATAAAGATACTAATGAGGATAATAAGCCCTTGTGATTCAGGCCATCAGTCAAGTACATCAGGAGTCATGGAAAAAATAATCTTATTTATATATAACATTGATCAGTCATTGTGTGTTTGGGGGATTTTTTTAATTTGAGACCTCAAGTACAAGATGCTGGAAGCAGCAAGAGACTGAAATAGATGTGGCTATAAGAAGGACATATTTAAAAACACCCCGACCAACCTTAAACTGAGGCAGGTATTTTCAAAAACTACACATTGACATTGTAAATCTTTATTTATTATTATACGCCCAGCTTAAAATACCAGGTTCAGTCAGTTGACATTGGGGACTAGCCACATCTCTCTCAATTCTTCCTGCAATCACCAGAGATTGTGGACTTTTGAAAAGAAACCCAGAGGTGTCAGCCTAGGACAGCTGCAGTCAGTGGGCAGGTTTGAAGAAAGGCCAGCTTTAGACGCAGTCCTTTTCTTTGCTGAAACCTCTTAAAACTTCCTTGGCAGTTTAAGAGGCGAAAAGATTTAAATCCTATGTTTGGAGAAAGAGTAACTTGTACTTGAAGGAGGAGGCTGAAATCCCCCAAACAAACAAAAGCAATAAGGCAGTGGAATTGGTTTAATGCAGTATTTTTTCTTGTCCAGGTGGCATTAGAGATGCTTTTCACGGGTGAACCTCTTTCTGCCCAGGAAGCATTAATGCATGGGCTTGTCAGCAAGGTGGTGCCAGAAGACAAGCTGGAAGAAGAGACCATGAAAATCTCTCACAAGATATGTGAAAGCAGCAAATCCGTCCTGGCACTGGGGAAAGCCACCTTTTACAGACAGATGGCACAGGACCTCGACACTGCTTACAAAATAACCGCTCAGGTCATGGCAGACAATTTGACTTTGAGAGATGGGCAGGAAGGTATTGAAGCCTTCATTCAGAAACGTAAGCCTGTCTGGTCACACTCTCAGGATAAGAAGAAATGAATCTTGTTTCTAAGCTAATCTTAGCTGTGCTTTATGATTCTTCACACAGTTGCCTTTGGGAACTATATCTTTGTTCTTACTGGAAGTTAAATTTCTCTTCTTATATATGCCAAAGCTGCAATAAATTTATTCTAAGTATGTAATAAATGTTAAGAAAAATCAAACCATTTTTTTTTCAGCAATTCATTTAATCTATGGTTTTAGAAAGAACTTTGTGCTGCAAAAATCAGTTTAATATGTCCCAGGTTACTTAGGGAATCACAGGTACTGGGAGAGAGCTCAGATCACTCTGTTCAGTACCTGTCCCCATACTTCTGGATAAGAATTGACATTTGTTGTTATTAATAGAGAATTAAAGGGCTGGGATGCCTTCCAGAGATGATGGTAACACATACTGTAATGGATTCCAATATTGTTCTTATGTTACAGTCAAAAGCCTGTAACAATAGTCCATTGCTCATTGTATCTACTTATGAACTGTGTGTGTCACTAGTTTCCCTCAGCAAATCCTGTTTTTCCCCCATCAGTTCAAGCACTTGTCCCAGCTCTAGAGAATTTTGCTGTTGACTTCAGTGAGGCTGAGCATGACTTTCAGGTGTTTAGTTTCACAAAGGGCACACTGAAAGCCTCTGGGCTTCAGCAGAGATTCTCACCTAGCAGTGTTTTGACCCAGCTGTAATTTTCAGGCTGTATGCCTTCAGGGTATCATGGAATCTTAGATGCATCAGTTGGGAAGTGCATTCTTGTGCTCAGAAGAGTTCAGCCATGGATTTAAGGTCTTGACAAACTCCCAGCAACAAGGATTCAGCTGCTCCTCTGGGTAATCTGTCACAGTGCTGTGAAACCTTCCTGGTGAAAAAACAATTCTTAATGTCCAGTCTGAGCCTCAAAGCAGCAGTTTTTTGGCCGTTGCCCTTTGTTACTTTACCTGACATTATTGAGAAAACTTCAGTGCTGTTATCTTTGTAACTCTCTTCAAGCAGTCACAGGCTGCAGTTAGACCACACTCTGTGCCAGACTGGACAAGTCTAGCTTCCTCCATTCTCTTTGTAGGTCATGTTCTCAGGTAACCAGCTTGTAGCCCACCAGTGGACCAATTCCAGTTTCTCCACACCCCTGTTGTACTGGTTGTGCCAAAACTGGACTGTGTTCCAAATACAGCCTCACCAGTGTTGAGCAGAGGAGAACAAAATGGGGAACGACTGAGGGAGCTGGGGTTATTCAGTCTGGAGAACAGGAGGCTCAGGAGGGACCTCGTCGCTCTCTACAACTCCCTGAAAGGAGGTTGGGGTGAGGTGGGGGTCCGCCTCTTCTGCCGTGCCCATAGTGAAAGGACAAGAGGAAGCGGCTTTAAATTGCAGCAGGGGAGATTCAGATTGGACATCAGGAAAATTTCTTCACTGTCAGGGTGATTGGGTATTGGAATAGGTTGCCCAGGGAGGTGGTGGAGTCACCATCCCTGGAGGTGTTCAAGAGGCATCTGGATGTGGTGCTGGGTGATCTGGTTTAGGGGTGATGTCGGTAGGGATTGGACTGGATGATCTTGAAGGTCTCCTCCAAACTTGATGATTCTATGATTCTAAAATACTCTCTCCATCTGCTGGCCAGTGTCAGGCAGTCAGTATTGCTCAGTGTGCACTTTGTCTTATTTGTGATGAAAGTGCGCTCTTGGCTCGTATTCAGTTGGGCCTCTACTGGTTCCAGCAGGACTGCTGCTCTGCCAGCCAGCTCTGAGCCTGTACTGCTGCTTGGGGTTGTTCTTCCTCAGGTGCAGAACTTTGCATTTCTCCTTAGATTATGGCTCCTCTGGGTCAAAGCTGCACCATTTGGTGTGTCAGCCATTCCCCCAGTTTCACATCATCTGCAAATTTGCCGTGGATGTGTTCTTGATGATGATATGAGCCTCAGTATCAATCCATGGTGATCAACATGGGATGGCCTCTCAGCAAAGCCATTTTCTCTCAAGTTTCACATAGCCAATTCATGAAGACTCATCTATTTCATCCTTAAATAGGCATTTAAGAAACACCGGGTGAATCACTGCATGGATGGGCCTTTTTTTCTTTGTTGACAGTAAAAGTAGCCTAAAGTGCTTAGCTCAGACTTAGATGTCTCACATTGCATCAGATGAATCCTACCTACAGCTGCTAAAACTCCAAATGTGGAAGTATCATGAAACAAGAAGGATGTTTTTAAGGTATGTTTGCTCAAAAATCAGCTCCTATCCTCTCTAGCTGGCCTACACATTTTAATTCAAAACAGTGATATAAATACTCAAACCATTTATACGTACACAGCCCAACACAGCAATTCTCTTTTCCACCTACAATGCATACTCAGGATGAAAAGAAAGCCATTTCCAGTTCTGTTGCTATTTTTAATTTGAGGAATGGAAAATTAAATTTTAATTCACCGTTAAAAATAGTTTCTATAGGAATGTGAAAAATGTGGATTACTGGGAATTGTTGTTTTAAAAATATCAACTTTAATTGTTACTACTGGGAAAGACAAGTAAATGTTATACAAAATCACATAGTTTACATAGGTTAGGAACTGTTATGAGCAATTAAGAGATAGAGGGGTTAAATCTGGAGCCCAGTAACCTTCATCATGTCCTTTTTAATGCAGTAAGATGCTGTACTTACACTCTGTTCCCACACGCTGCTCTAAAAGCATTAGGAAAGAGTAAATTGTTTTTAAAAATATTTATATTTAATGGCTATCTTGCAACTACTCAGCAAATCTGTACTGGCTCTTTTGTTCCAGGCTTTTAGAAATAAGTACATTATCTGATTTTTGCAGAACAGTGCTCTTTTCAACTAACTGCAGGAACAAAATGGTTTCACTGGCCATCTTAAAACATGAGTTTAGGTGAGCACATTCTTCCAGGTACTTAGAAATTCTCCCTCTGCAGTTGATTGCCATCTACACCAGACCAGGTTGGGCATTATTACTAACTCCTGGTGGTAACTTTTGAAGGGAAAAAAATATCTGCATTTTTAAAGAATAATTACTTAATTTGAACTAGTTCTACTGCAATGGAATCAAATTCTGGTCATCTTATTCCTGGACATGGGTTTATTGAGTTTGAATGGCCTTGTAAGACACTTACATTACAAAGACATATCGGTATCTTTAGCATTTCTCCCTGTGAGCAGACTAACATTACTGGAAGTGCTATGTAAAGCTAAGAACGGGTGTACTTTAGCAAGACCAAATGGAGATGGGAGGGGAATTAACTATCAAAAATGGTGTTCTGGTTGTTTATATGATAGGCAGAGAGTAGGAGTGTTACCTTATCCTTGGCTTTCCCTGTAAAAGACCAAACACCACAATGCCTCAAGCTCCTTCACAGTTCAAACCCGTGGAAGTTGAGGAAGCACAGCACGGTGGATGACTGAGTTCAGATCCTGAAGAACCCTGCTCTTCTAGGCTGGGGGTCTTTTTCAGTCTGATTCCCAGGTTTGTGTTGTACTTTCAGATCTCAAAGAGAAAAAATATTTATAAGCCTGGTTTAACTCAGTTTTCACAGTAACAGTTAGTAGTATTTTATGCAATAAAGTAATTGTGTAATTAATAATCATCAGTTCCAAAAATGGTGGCATCCACTGGAACATTTCCCTCTTGCTTGAACCGCTAGACAGAAAAGCTTCAGAAGATTTAGAACATTCCCGCACTGGCACCTGTGGATTGAGAAAGCAACATCATTTTTCATTTCTGACTTGTCCACCTCTGCCTTTATTGTTTAATTTAACAGATTTACAGGCTGTTCCTGGGAAACAGACCGGTTCCAGAATTGTTAATTAAGTTCTACAGCCAAGAAACGGCAAACCAGATGATAGATTGATTGGGAGCCTTACCACTGTGGCTATCTGCTGCCTGAGGAGAGAGTTTGTCCCAAAATAGCAAGGAGTCTATCCCTTGTCATCCCATTCATTTTTATTAAAGAATCTGCTCTGCAGTGATGTCTGCCAGGTAATTAGCCTAGTTTCATGTGACCCTAATAGCCTGTGGCATACATTCAGCCTTCTCTGTAAACTGAGTACAACTCCATCTGTACAGCCTCTAGGATGCAGCTCATCCCTGTAGTGACAGACTGGGACACGTTTTCTGTTCAGATACACAGGAACAGCTGGAAGCTGGTCGAGAAAATGCAAGCAAGTATGAATGTAATGAACTATCCAGCCACCGACCTCGGAGTCCATGGTGGTGGAAGAACGGCCCTGAGCCTTTACCTGGAAATTTTAGGAAAGATAGATACATAGGCAAAATCTGGGGGATGTGATCATGTCATCACTTGTGATGAGGTCTGGAAAACAAGCCTTATGAAGATTAGCTGAGGGAACTGGGGGTTATTTAGCCTGGAGGAGGTTATTTATCCTGGAGAAGAGGAGACTGAGAGGAGACCTTATTGCCCTCTACAACTACTTAAAAGGAGGTTGTAGTGAGGCTGGTGTTGGTCTCTTCTCCCGAATTGCTAATGACAGGACGAGAGGAAATGGCCTCAAGTTCCGTCAGGGGAAGTTTAGGTTGGATATTAGGAAGAAGTTCTTTACTGAGAGGGTGGTTGGGCACTGGAATGGGCTGCCCAGGCAGGTGGTGGAGTCATCATCCCTGGGGGTGTTCAAAAAATGGGTTGATGAGGCACTTGAAGCCATGGTCTAATGGTCTAATGATTAGGAATATGATGGGATAAAGGTTGGACTTGATGACCCTGGAGGTCCCTTCCAACCATAATGATTCTATGAGTCTATGATTCTATGATGTAACTTCAGGCTCCCCTCATGAACAAGGCAAACAAAGAAGCTGAGGTGCAGCAATAGCTAGAGGAACACACAGCACAAGGTTGTTCTTAATTCATGGACCAGGCAACAAACGGCCTCACCACATCATATGGAGGATATGTGCTGAAGATAGAGGTAAACAGAGGACTCAAGTGATGAGTGAGGCATTTACACCTTCCACGTTCCACAGAGCCGAGGAACAGAATGGGACTTTATATAAGCTTTTATGAAAACTTCATGTGTTTTTTCTTAAGGCCACCCAACCCAGAACTCAGCAGGCTGGGTAAGAATTAATTCTGAGTTGGTTTGAAGTATTGACCCACAGCTGCAGAGGAGAGAGCTTTAAAATATGTACCACAAAGGCACTAAAACCTGGGCGTAGTTAAAAGTACATGACAAAAGTCAGCGTCATAGTTGTTACCATCTAGCTCGTGATTTCTGAGCATTTGGATGGCAACACCGTGTCCTTCACAGAATCACCTCTGGGCAATTCCTGTATTGTCATTCCTGTACTGCAGATGGGGAAGCTGAGGCTAAACGTGCTCTGCCTGAGGCCCCACGGTGGGCCGGTGGCACTCTGACAGAGTGGCATTCAGAATGCCCACACCTGCTCCTTGTACTTCTTCAGCAACAAAGTTTTCAGTAAAATCAGCAAAAATGCAGGATGATTGCATGCCCTGAGGAGACTGCAAAGGCTTCTGAACAGGAATTATGAGCTACTGCATCAAAGGCCCCATGCTTGACATTTATTGGCTTTTTGATGAATGCTGGCATAATTCTACTGTCAACAGTTTCTCATTAGGAGCCTGGCAATGCTCTTTCTGACCATTATCTTGCTCAATATCACATTGGGTTGCTACAAAGAGCAGAGATTTTATGTAAAACCCATCTATCTCTGTAGCTGCAACATTTTCTAATAATTCTACATTTAAATAATCTCACGGAAATGCTGGCTGCCTTCTCTAAGCAATAAAGGGAATAGACAAATGGTTAAATTTCCGTGAAGACCTAAAGCTATAGGACAAATCTCATACTGCAATGAGCAGGATTCATTTGTCTTGATTTCACTGGCATTGCACCTCAATTATACTAATTCTGAATTTAGCCACTGAGTAACGCATCCGCATCCTGTTTTACACTCACAAAGGAGGGAAAAAACATCAGAGCTATCCCTTCCTCGCTCTCCAGTGGATGATGCACCATTTCCTGGCTGCTTGTTGTTCAATATTAGGAATTATTTTTGTCAAACATAGCTTTTATAAAAAGAAAATAGTAGAACTTTAGCCCTTATAACTATTGTGTATTTGGAAAGGGGGAAATCATTCATTAAGGTTTGATGTGGCCAATCATAGTAATTTTTATTATATTACTTTTAAAATATTAATAGTTATCTTAAGTATTTGTATCCTGGAGTTGTGATAATGGGGGCATCAAGGGGTTATGGTGTATTTTATTGATTATGTTTGTCATAGAGAAAAAATTGAAAACAAAACCAGATGATAAAAGAACAACTGTACTTTGTTCTACTAAAATGTAAGCCAGATTCGTAGGTTTGATTCATGATTGTTGTTCATAGCTACTTAATACAAGAGACTGTAACTTTCCTTCTTAAGGTAGGACAGTGTTTTCAGCTTGCCGAAAGCAAAACTTGCAATGCTGTGGAGTTAACTGAAAATGAGAAGCATTCCTGTAGCCTAGATCAAAACACAACCAACTCTTTAGTGTAAGTTAACCTGGTGGACGTCATACAGATGTAGGTATTGATCTTATACAATGGTTCTGTGGAAGGAAAGTCACCTCCTGAAAAGGCAGAACAAGTATGGATGGGAACATCTTAGACTTGTCTGCAGCTTGGCTCATTAGAGCCATATGTCAGGGAGGTCTGATGTAATAGGCCATGCCTGAGAGCACAGAAGCTCCAACCATAGTCTGCTTCCTGAAGGGGTTTTTAAGGACAACTTAACTGCAGTAAGAAAATGTTGACACTCAGGCTGCCTCAGCTGCTGATGACAGAGAAGGTATTAGGTCTTCCAAAGTGGCACTCAGGTTTTGTTCCAGATATGTCCCCTATAAACAATTACAGTGGATGAAATCATTCTTTGAAAGATGAGTGATGTTTTCCTTGTCAACTCTGCGCTGTCAACATCAAGGATACTGTGATATATACCTGCTCCAGTCTTCTCCACTTCCCTGCTCAAAATCATTCCCAGTGTAAACACCAAGAGATGCTTTTGAAAAGAAACAGTAAAGGATTAGTAAAACATATCTAGAACACAGAGGAAAGGAGAAAGCAAATGAACACATGAATTCATTCTCCTAATACCGTCTTCAGTCTAGATATTATTTTGTTTCTTGTATCTGTTTGATGAAATACACACTTCATGCCATTAAAACTTCATCATCTGTTGTTTGAGGGAGTTAATCCTGTAACAAAAATCTCTATTCTGAGTGTTAGGATATAATATAAATATAGATGTGGTGAATACTTCTGAGTTAGTCTCCCTTCTCTATCAAGACCTCACTAGATTAGGTCAAAAATAT
Source organism: Aegotheles bennettii (assembly GCA_013398125.1). Taxonomy (NCBI): domain Eukaryota; kingdom Metazoa; phylum Chordata; class Aves; order Caprimulgiformes; family Aegothelidae; genus Aegotheles; species Aegotheles bennettii. The sequence continues at coordinate 127,343 of VZRW01011296.1, read as the reverse complement.
TTTAAAATTAGGGTGCTTTTTCTGGCGTTTTGGGTTTTGAGTCATTGGTATAAAGTCAGAACTATTATTCTGGTTGTTTCTCTGTTGTTGTTTTTGGTTTATAATAACTGGATTCACTTCCTGGCTGTCTCACAAAACACCAGTGTGACCTTGGACAAGTGATAAAGGCAGAAATGAAACGTGACTGTCCAGTCCAACCTCCTGTTTATCACAGGTCATTGCTTCTTGGCCTGCTTAGCCCAGTACGGCAATTGCAGCTTTGGTTGAGCTAAGGAATTATCCAACCTTGTGAAGAAAAAAATAGAAGATGCCAACAGTGTGATCCATTTTCCTTGCAGTCAGAACTTGTGGCTTATTTATGCTTTGAATGCATTTGACTAGAGCTTCCAGGCAGGGTAATAGAGCTGCCTTTTGGTGGGGTCAGTGGCCAATATGTAAAATGAGGTTGATCATTCTTTTTTTTTTTTTCACTATCCTTTATCTGTCTGGTCTCTGTAGATCACAAGTCCTCCAGGGGAAAGCTGGTTCTTGCTACGTGTACACTCAGTGCCTTGCACAACAGCTTCGACTGGACTCAGCTTTGATGTGGGATGATTGATACGTAGCATCTAAGTGACAACAGTGAGAAAGGACATAAAATAATCAAACAATAAACCCCAAAAATCTCTGAGGGAGGTTCCTTCTGTTTACTACAGATGCTCAGAAACCCTTGTTTGTGCTGCAACAGAAAATACTTCATTTTCGAAGTGATGGCACGATACAGCGAACTGTCAGCAGAGGGCAATAACAGCTCACATCGTGAAGCAATTCCTGGTTAATGTGTTCGGCCAGTTCTACCACTGTTGTTTTTCTCCTTGCCTGTGCACGGGGAATGAGCCCCTGGTTTCATCAGGCAGCTCTCAGCTGCATGTGTGAGAAAGTACTCCTGGAAGTCATACAAGTCTTGGGTCTAAACTCTCTTCTCCCACTTCCCGTGCAGCCCCTATCTTTGCATCCTCACTGATTACATTGGAGAACCAGTTGCAATCCCATAGTTAAGATGGGCGACACAGTACCAGATCCTAGGAAGATCTTTGGAAGCAAGGGGAGACCCTGTTCTGCTCTAAGAAATACAACTGTGAGAAATACATGTTTTTAGGGACCTGGATCATTCAGCAGAGCAGTGTTTGGGGAAGGCTGGCTGTTCTGCCTTTCCTAGGGAGTTTTAATTTTGGATCCAAATGAGTTTGTGTAGATTGATGAGGTTCTGGAAAGAACAAGCAATTCAGAATAACCTTCCAGGAGACTGGATCAGCAAGCCAGGCAGAAGAGGTGAGCAGAATGTGACAACCATGCCTTTGTGCCTCAGATTTTCAGGAACAGGTAGCAATCCAGAGGACGGGTCTCCCAGCCAAAGTTCAGCCAGCCAGGATCTCAGTGTCACCTCTTCCACCCTCTTTAACAGATGAACAAAGTGACACCATCTCTTCTCTCCGTGACTCAGTTTCCCCACCTGTAAGGGAAGTTATGAAGTTCTCTGTGACACGCTAAAAGCAGTGAATAATAAAAACTGACCAAGTGTGCTACTCCCAGCTTGGGGATGAACTAATGCACTTGTCACACTTCTGGCCCAGAGTCTGCTGGGTAGAGAAGCAACCTGCTGAAGGTGTCAGTCCAGATGGACTGTAAATGCCAAGGCACAGCAGGAACTGTTGAAAAATAAAAATATTCTCTCAAGTCCTCTCCCAGCAGGAACAATATTCCAATTGTAATGCAGATATGCTGCCGAGTCATTCCATCCTTCAGGGCAGGTGAATGCTTTGCAAGAATCTGCAATGGTAATCTTTAGACTATTGTAAATATTAAAGAATACAAATTCCAGGTGTCTCTTTATCTGAGTTTCAGTATTATGCCTGGCTTCATGAAAAGTAAGAAAGCGTGACCACTTGGAATGATACCATTAAAAATACTTGGAATTTCAGGGAATACTGGTTATCAGCCTGAATTAACTGATACTCCCCAAATTCCTATGATGGGAAAAGGATGAGGAGCAATTACATTGTCCAAAGCCACCACAGTGAAGGAAGCCTGTAAAGTCAAATATCAAAAGAGCCACTATACCAGGCTGTGCTGAAGCTGCAGAGGAATTCAAATAAACAACATTCAGTGACCAGCTCTGGAATGCAGCGATCCCAGCTAGGTCAACAAGCACACCGATAAGCATGCAAGGTGACAAGCGGGGTCCAGCCCAGGCTAAACCTCCAGGAGCCCATGGTAACAGGGTAGAGGTTATGTCAACTTTGTGTCCAGCAGCTTCTGGACAACTCTCACCAGCAGACTGAGCAGAAGATGTAATTTAACTGCTTAATCAGTTTTTAGTATGAAGGCTCCACTCAGACCAGAGTCATCCCTGTCAATCATGATTCAATGCCTTTTCCACGAGACAACCTTCAGTCCTGTTGTACAATTGTGCTCCTACACAGCTGAGACAGAGGTGATCTGTGCCCTCTGTTTCATTTTCCTCTCTGCCACTTGTGATCCTTCTCTGACTCAATGCAGAGGCTTGAGCTGGTTCACACAGAAGCCGTTTCAGACTATGGCCATCTGTAACCACAGAAATTGAGCCACCACCAGTAATAACACTAAAAGCAAGCAACTGAAAGTTTGAGACAAGCAAATTCTACATCAGAATGACATGCAGCTATAGTAACAGACCTGGCAAGACAGTATTTTAAGACAAAAATGTGCTAAAGAAATATTTTTGCAACCTTTTTTGAAATCTTTTCTTCAAAGAAGCCAAAATGGTGGTTCTAGGAAAAAGGTATTAAATTTAAGTAAACTGAAATTGTAAACAAAGAGGTTGGGTTTTTTTTTCTTAATTAAAAAAATACATCTTAAAAGTCTTAAACAAAAGCTTATGCAAGCATTTCCATATAGATTAAAAAAAACCCATTCTTTTATGTGGACAGAGAGTTCCTGTTAAGGCGGTGGTTGCATAGAGGATACAAAAATAGCTGGAAATGTAAGTATATAGGGGATGCTATTAAGAAATCAGGTGCTAATGAGACTCCTCAGGACTGATGCTCGACTGCCCTGTGGCTATTCCATGACAGCTCTTTCAGGAGGTGTCTTGCAGCCATGAGTCAGATCCCTGCCTCTGTGTCAACCCTTCTGCAGGAAACTCCCTACAGAAAAGCTGGCAGGTATATCCTTAAAGGCAAAGGAACCAGGATCTTCCCATGCTTTAGCTCTTCCAACTGCAAGAACAGATCTCGGAGGCAGCTTGGAATGAACATGGATCAAAGCAGCCTGAGAAGTCTCTGTACATTGGCAGAGGCAGGAACCCGTCAGCACTGTAAAGGTACAAAAGGTGGCTGTGAGCCAGTTTTGTTCCTGTTGGTCCTTGAATTGATGTTGGCTCTGACACTCTTGTGATCTTGAACGTTCAGGCCTAGAGGACAGCCTCTTTACTGCCTACATTAAAATCCTGCCCTCAGTTACCCTGGGCAAGGTTAATGACTATAATTTATTAAAAGGCCTATAACGATTTGTTAAATGATGTTGAAAATGGCAGTTTCACCAAAACAAGTTACAAAGTGTCCTGACAAACAAAAGGGTTGCACTGTGCTTCCTTTTAAACGACACTCACGTGAGTTTGTCTTTTGGGCCAAGACCAACACATTCACACGTACCTACCATACTATACACATACAGGTGCCCTATACCATACCATTTGTTGATGTGTCAAATGCCACTGTGTGATGATTTCTTTCCCATCATCTGCACTCCATGGACTTCACAGGAACGCCACCTGTAGCAAAGTGTACGTAGAAAGCAGCAAATGAACCAGCTATAAACCACCTCTCCCAGTGCTGTCTTCCTCTGACGTGGTCCCAGTGAAGCAGCACCCTTCCTTGTGAGAACCAGGAAAGCATCCATAGGCATTGCCACCCAAGAGGAAGGGCTGGTAAGAGAGGCAGGGCTCAGTGCACAGGTGACCTTGCCTGCTCTGTTTGTACTGATGTTATTCATAAAACACTTTCATAACTGTTAAAGAAAAACTCGATATTGAAGGCTGGCAATGTTCCTTTGGTATTTAGCATTTGCAAGAGACCTTGCATGGCTGGAACTCAAAAAAGGCTCCAGCATTCAATCCATTTTCTCCTGTTCCCAGAGTCATATTCTCTCATGAGCCTATTGCAAATCTCCTGATATCCAGTGTCCGGAGTTCAGGTCCCCAGCCAAAAGTGATACCCAAGCCCACAGCTAATTGTCTGAGTTCCTTCTATAGTTATAAAGAGAAATACATGCTTCAAAAGATCAAAACATCCAAAATGCTGGGAGATGCAGGGCTGCCTAGTAGTAGCTGGTAGGGAACTGATGTCTCTGAGCACTTCACCTTCACCAGGGAACTCCTTGGGAGCTGAAGTCTGTCGCACTGTCCTGTGCATAGCAATATTTTCAAGAGTAGAACAAGGTCATTTATTGCCTCTTGAAATGCACAGAAGATTTTAAAATAAACTTGTTAAATGTTATTTTGCACTTACAGATAGTGACTTTGCACTTATTTAAGGGCCTGAATATTGCTCTCATCTTGATATGAGATTTTTTTGATCTACCTTTTTTTTATGCCTCTCCCATTCCAGTTTTAGAGGTGCACATGATAGCAGTGTCCTGACCTTAGAAACTGAGTTGTTATTGCAAGATCTGGTAGTAATTGTCACACTGCCTCTTCCATCTGTCTTTGCACAGCATCAAGAGGAAATTGGGGGGGGGGGGGGAACAGAAAAAGTAATGTGCTTCCATTCCTCAATTTTAAGGGGGAGATTTCCCTTTTATGGGGAGATCTCTCAAACTATTTACTATCGCAGCCTGATATCTTTAATGCTACCTTCTTTTACCAAGAGAACAAATTATTCTGTAAAAAAGCCAGTTCTTTGCTCTTTGCCACTGCCAGCTGCATGCAAGTACAAAATTACAAAGCATTCACTTAGATGAAGTGAATACTTCANGGGGGGAGGAACAGTAACAGTAATGTGCTTCCATTCCTCACTTTTAAGGGTGAGATTTCCCTTTTATGGGGAGATCTCTCAAACTATTTACTATCGCAGCCTGATATCTTTAATGCTACCTTCTTTTACCAAGAGAACAAATTATTCTGTAAAAAAGCCAGTTCTTTGCTCTTTGCCACTGCCAGCTGCATGCAAGTACAAAATTACAAAGCATTCACTTAGATGAAGTGAATACTTCATTAAACAATTAAGCAATAAGGCAGAACAAAGGCTGTGGTTTCCAAGCCTTGTTCTGTAATTGTATCCTACAGCATTAGGAGAACCAATGCTCAAGCATAGGGTTGCAATTTAGGCTTGGATTATCCTCTAATAGCCTTGTCCTGTGGGATTAGAGGATTGCCACGATGGGGAATTCTTTTATCCATCGATGGCAATGTAATTTACATTATTTGTCCTTGAAGGTCTAGAGGTGGGGATTTCCATCCCTCTTTCCGACTTTCATCCTCTTGCATTAGAACTTTTGTCTCTGCTTTCGCTTTCTGACCATGAAGGTTATCCATCAGCCCAGTTTCTGTGAAGTACAGTACATAGAAACCCAGTTCATAAGTAAATATCAGTGAGTCTCCCCAGACACACTGTGGATGCTGTGACACTGAGGATGGAAAACGTGTGAGCCATTGAACAAGATTAAGTTTGTGCTGAAATTTTCTGTTGACCTCAAAGAGCTCGTGCATCTTGTGAACTTCCAGGTCAAACTGGGAGGCACCTACAGAGATAAGGCAGATGAAGGTTTAGATGGCTGATAAGCAGAGACTGTTTGGATTGCAGATGAAATTTAAATGTCTAAAGTCCATCTCCATTCTGCTACAGAGGTCTAAACCCCCTTCTTGATCTAGTAAAGGCCTGATTCAGCTGCTAATGACATTACCAGGATTTCTTCCACTGACTTGAAGCTGACCCTGGACAGAGCCCACAGCCCTACGAGAACATTCTGGATGACAATGGCAAGTCCTTCTCCCTCAAATATATGTAAGGAATCCCTTCATGCTGTTCTCCTTCTCCATAAACCACTCAGTTCTGCTGAAACAGAAAATACAGCACAAATGCAAAATATGGCTCACTGTACAACAGGACACCTTGACCTTGGGAACTGGAATTACGATCATGTCACGGGCCAGTGGAAGATCCTTAGAAGAATTAAGCTTCAGTCTGGACAGGAATCAAACCAGAAATTTAAGAAAAAAAAAAATAATT